>CAEGAD010067349.1:0-11307 GCA_903067055.1 Poeciliopsis paucimaculata
GATGCAGGTTGGATGCCGGTTGGATGCAGGATGGATGCCGGTTGGATGCAGGATGGATGCCGGTTGGATGCAGGATGGATGCAGGACGGATGCCGGTTGGATGCAGGATGGATGCAGGTTGGATGCAGGTTGACTGAAGCCTCTCTCTCTCTCTCTCTCTCTCTGCAGGGCCGAGCGACGTGGAGAACCGAAGAAGTGAGTCGAAGCTGCTGCGAAACTCAGTGATTCTCCAATAGTTCTAGTTGTAGAACCAGGAAGTTGGGTCAGAACCTTCTGGCAGAATCACTCTATCCAGGTCCAGTTTCTGCAGAACCGACCACAACCACATGTTCTGGGAGGACAGGGGGGTGGGGGGTGTCTCTCTTTCCTCTGATTGGACAGAAACCAGGAAGTACCCCAGCAGTGGGACACAAAAACTCCTCTAATTGGCTGAGTTCCACAGGAACCTTGCTCCGGTTCTGATCCAATGTGACAGAACACTGTGTGTTAAGAGGTTCTGCTGATGGTTCTGCTGCTGGTTCTGATGGTTCTGCTGATGGTTCTGTCCTCCATCCTGCAGTGTTCCCATATCCTGTTCCTCCCATTGAGGAAAACGTTTTGGACGAAGACAAACTGCTCAAAGCCTGGGACGCCAAGAAGGTACCGTTCAGTTCTCCTCTCAAGTTGGACCCGGCTGGACCTGAGCAGGACCTTGTGGTTCATCAGAACCACAAGGTTCTGCTGTTTTATTTCTTCTTTTCTTCTTCTGCGTCTCTGTTTTCCGTCCAGCTGTCTCTGCCGTCGTCTCGACCAAAGTCCTGTGAGGTTCCAGGCATCAAGTAAGTCTTGGTTCTGATCTGTAGTTCCTCCAAGGGTCCAGTCCCGGTTCTGACCGTCTTCTAACTCGTCCTAGCATCTTCACGTCCCCGGAGCAGCCGTCCACACCGATCCAAGGCATCCCTCAGGTGCCCAACACCGGCGGCTCGCTGCCTGACCTGTCCAGCCTCCACTTCCCCTCGCCGCTGCCCACGCCGCTGGACCAGGATGAGCCCGGTTACCCAGCATCCTCTGCTCTGAGCGGGGGCAGCAGCACCGGAAACCTGGCCTCCACCCTCACCCAGCTAGGCATCAACGCTGCCGGAGGAAACGGCAGCTACCACCCGCCAGCACCAGGTCAGAACCCGCTGGGTCAGGAATCAGAACCTTTAACTTCCTTCTAACGTCTTCTGGACACAAAACACTGCAGTTCTGTTGTCTTACAAATGTTATAAGAATATATTTTTTATATGAAAACGTCACGCTGAAGGTTTGAAACACCGAAACGTTTCAGCACAGAGGAAAATATTGTTATTGTTGCTGAATTTTGGCCTGAATAAAATGAAGAAACCCGAAACCTGAGCGGATTCTCTGCAGAACTGGGCCTCAACGTTTGTGCTATGGCTCAGTTTTATTTCCATTCCTCTTTTAGCTTTAGAATACAAAAGTTAGCAGAAACTAGCACTTACCAGCTAATTACATAAAAAATTGACAGGACTGTTCAACATAAAAATTAGCATAAGCTATTGCTAAATGCTTTCAAAAAATAATGTAAGCTACTGCTAAACTACCACATGCATAAAATGAGCTGAAGCTAATGCTAAAATGTTAAACACTTAAGAAATTAATGTGTTTAATACATTAATTTCTTACCAGTAAACATTAAAAGACATTAGCGAAAGCTATCGCTAAACACATAAAAACATAGCATAAACTAATGGTAAATACTTTAAGATATTAGCGTAGGTTATTGCTAATTACCCCAAGCTTCTGTTCAACTATTGCACCTTAGAAATGATCTGGAGCTAATGCTAAACCTGCAGTGGAAGCTTAACCACTAAAAACCGGATTCAAATGGTGATAAATTCATTCAGTGGAGCAAAAATTTTAAGAATTTCTATCAAAAACTGATGATGAGTAAACATTCAATTGATTATATAAAAGTGGGACTCAGAGCTTAGCATGACGATTACAGGTGAAGATTGGTTCGATATGTGGAAAACGCATCAGACAAAGTTCGCATGGAAAAAACTAACACGATTTTTCATCCTGCATAAAGTCCGAATAGATATAAGAGCATAAATATGGGATGTTGGAGGAACTGTGGGTCAGTGAACGCCGATCATTCTCACATGTTTGGAACTGTCCTGAAACTGGTCAGTCCTGGAAAAAAGGCAACGAAGATTCTGGGATATGATGTCCCCATGAGCGCCCGGTACGACAGCTCTGCAACATTATTGACAATCAAAGTTAGGGTAGAATATAGGTAGGAAGTTAATATCTAGTAAGAAGACTATTAGGAGGAGACGGGGAAGGTGGCGCCCCCTGGGCAAGAATCATGGAATAATAGAAAAAAATTACATTATGGAAAATCTGAGAATGGTTTGAGACTTCAGCCAGCACAATATTCAAGACAAAAGAACAGGTCAAAGGTGAAGCAGAGGAAGAGCTTTATGTTACGTAATGTTGAATGTGAATTTTTCATACACACTAAGTATGTAAACAAATGTGAAAAATACTAATAAAAAAACACCGTGGTTTCAGTGTGAAGAGCAGTGGTCTGCAGAAGCCATGATGCTGCCACCGCCATGCATTCAGTCTGTTTGGGTCTGAGTGACCCCGGTCTCCGAGTAAACGTTTCTGGACGGCGGCGGGTTCGTTCTTCCTCTGCAGTCGGAAAACGTTGGCGTGTTTGGTGGCTGCAGCAGCCGCAGGCAGGAAGCTGCAGCAGCAGACTGCACCTGGATCGGTTTCAGACAGGAAGCGCCTCTGATTACCATCGCAAATGTTCAGAGCACAGCCGGTGGGAGGTTAAAGGTCAGATGTGGAGATGGGAGGAGCTGCAGGTGTCTGCAGCTCCACCTGCTGTCTGCTCAGGTCTGTCGATTTAAAAATCGGTTCTGGATGTAATAATCTGTGCTGCCTGTCAACCTGGGAGGGGTCATAGGTCATTTTCAGATAGTCCATCAACCTCAGAGAGACAAAGTTCAAGGTCATGTCGCACAGAAAGCCTCTTTTCTGGAAACAGACGGAGTGAAGCACGGAGGTGTAGGAATGATGATGTGGGCTTGCTTTGCAGTCACTGTAACCAGATTGCTTTCGGTCTGTCTTCTACTTCCTGAAATGACTTTTTTCTACTTCCTGTCTGTCGGTCTGCCCCCTCAGGTCTCCTGGCGTCTCTACAGAGCACGCTCAGTAACCCCAACCTGCAGTCGTCGCTAAGCAACCCCAACATCCAGTCGTCCCTCAGCAGCCACTCCTTCTCCAACTCTCTGAGCTCCGCCTCCCTCCACTCGTCGCTAAGCAACCCGTCTCTGCAGTCGTCGCTCAGCTCCTCCCCCTCCCTGCCGTCCTCCCTCAGCAGCCAATCGCTGCACTCGTCCCTCAGTAACTCCTCCCTCCAGTCCGGCGGGTACGGCGGAGGGGGCGTGGCGGGATCTGGCTCCTCCCCCTACTCTGCGATGCTGAGCGGGCAGGGCCAGGCTACGCTCAGCACGTCGCCACGGAGACGGGGCCAGCTGTCGCCGCTCATCCTGCCGATGGCGGGGGAGTCACGGAGGATGCACCCCAAACAGTTCTCCCCCACCATGTCCCCCACCCTGTCCTCCATCTCCCAGGTAACCAGCTCACCTGCAGCTGGTTACCTGCTGCAGGTGACCAGCGGCAGCAGGTCACCCACTGACACCCACTGATGTGGTGTCAGTGGGTGTCACCCACTGATGTCACTTCCTGTGTCCCCACAGGGCGTCCCGTTGGACACCAGCCGCCTCCCTCCTTACTCACTCAGCCAGCTGGGCCAGCAGAACCCGTCTCTGGGTCAGAACCACCAGATGCTCCGCCTCCAGCAGCCCAGAACCAATCAGCAGCAGCTGCACCTGCAGAACCTCCGGAACCAGCACCTGCAGCAGTTTGGACCGGTACGTCAGGATCCTCGCCCATTTCTGATGTTCTGACCCGGTTCTGACCCGGTTCTGGTGCTCCACAGTCGCAGAGGCCACAGCAGAACCCGCCCGTCAAGTCGGAGAGCGTTTTGGACCCGTGCAGCCAGACGTCCTCCCAGTACCGGTCCAAACCGGACCAGAACCAGCAGGCGGAGCAGCAGCACATCAACCTGAACACAGACTTCTACAACGTGAGTACCAGAACCGGGGCAGGGTCCAACTGAGTCAGAACCTCACACAGAAACAGTCCCATCTTCCCCCAACGTTCTGCGGTCCCTGTATCGCCCCCCGGTGGCCCCCTGAGGGTCGCGGCCCCCACGGTGAGCAGCCTGGTTTAGCTGCTGACTTCCTGATGTGCTTCTTGCAGGACGCACTGTTCAGTTCGCTGCTGGACGATCCGTACCTCAGCCTGCAGCTGTCCGGAAAATCACACCATCAGGTGAAACTTTTTCTCTATGGATTTCTTCTGGCTTGTTTTAACGAGCCTCTCAGTCACCTGGTTCAGTCCAGGAACCTGCAGGCCTGAGGAGAATCATCTTAAGTTACATCAACATCTGCAGTGGAGAATGAAGCTTCCTGCTTCCTGCTGCTGGATCCAGGAAGCTTCATTCTCCACACCATGTGCTGCAGTTCTGCCCCTCCACCAGTTGGGGGCAGCACCAGCCTGCTGCCTCTTTAACCCGTCCTCTCCCACTGCTCCAGTTCCCGGCTGAGAGTCCGGTTGATGGCCTGAACCACAGCGGAGCGGGTCAGAACCAGTTCCCGTCCAACAGCCAGGCGGTGCTGGAGCTGCAGGAACCCGGCGACCCGCAGCGGCTCGACCACCAGAACCAGAACTACAACGGCGGAGACGACCGCCAGAACGTCCCCAACATCATCCTCACAGGTACTCACCTGAACCACTAGAACCTCACTCTGTTCTGAGCCGGTTCTGACCCGTTCCGTCCCCCTGCAGGAGACTCGCCCCCCGGTCTGTCCAAGGAGATCACCAGCGCTCTGTCCCACGTCCCCGGCTTCGAGATGGACGCCTTCTCCCTGGACGAGCCGCTGCGCATCGACCCGCTGGCGCTGGACCTGCTGGAGGGCGAACTGATGCTGGCCGACCCGGCCGTGGAGGACTCCTTCCGCTCCGACCGCCTCAAATGACCGGACCGGACCGGGTCCAGACACCTATCCCTTCACATGGAGTGCTTAGACTGAAGACCCGAGGTCAGAGGTCACGACACATTTACTTTACCTGGAAACTCTATGGGTTCTGGTTTTGGTCCATCTGGGCCCAAGATGCGGGAGAGGAAATGTAAAAAAAAACAACCAAACCAGCAGCGCTGGGAGGATCTTTGTTGCACGGAAGCAGAACCAGGACCAGAACCGGTACCGATCTGGGTCGGTGAATCACTCAGAGAACAACTTTGGATCTGATCCGGTCTGCCTGCAGAACTTTTCCTGCTTCATTATTCCAGAGGAGATTCTGAACTGGACACAGTGAGACCAGGAAGCAGAGCCGGAACCAGCCGGTCCACATGTCTGTGGTTCTGGACCCACTGGACCCAGAACTCCAGTTCAATTCGTGTCAAACATCATCTCAGAGTTCAGATTTTCTGAAGCGGACCCTGAATGCAGCACAGTTCCACTGAGGCCGCCAAAGTCCAAAGAAAACCCCGGACATTCGATCCACCGGAACGGGAAGACCAGATCAGAACCGGTTCGCTCAGGAGGATCCGGTTCTGAAAAATATCAGCACATTTCATGTGATCAGAACCTCTGTGGTCCTTCACAACCCAGCATGTCCGAAGCTGCATTATCTGGGAGAACCGGACCGGGTCAGTACCGGACCGGGTCTGCTGCCTCCAGCAGCTCCTTCTCTCTGATCCGGGTCCAGAAAAGCCCTGAAATTATTTTTCCAGAAAGATGAAAAACAGATTTTTGCACTTTGAAGAAAAAAAAGTAAAAATATTTAAAACTTTTATATTTTTATTTCTGCCCAAAGTCTTTAAGCAAGACGTCTCCTGATTGGTGGGACGAACCCTTTAGCCCCGCCTGCTCACTGTGATGGACAGCGCTTAGCCACGCCCCCTGCCTGCTGCTGCGTCTGATTTTCAGCCATATTTTTTCTGTAACATGTAAATAAGTTTGTATTTTATTAAGATTTGAAATGTGTTCAAAGTTTCTAATGAGAGTTTAATAAACTCTGCAGTCGTGTTCTTCTGCCCGAGAATCTGACACGGCCCGGTCCGATTCCTGGTTCTGCTGTTCCACCACAAAATCATGAAAAATCTGATTTTCCCTGTAATATTCCAGAAAAATGGGCCGCAAGGTTCTGCTTCGAGAGTCCGGTCCGGCCAGGTCCAGATTAATTCGGGTCTTTTATTGATCAATCAGAACCGATCAGCTGCAAACAGGAAGTTGGTCCAGCGGGTTCCTGTTTATGGAACACAGCTGGAAGGTTCTGGAGCCAGAGCGGATCCGTGACCGGTTCCGACTTACTGTCCGGAATGTGGAAAACATCCGGTTCAGAACTGTAGTGCTGCCCCCTGCAGGTCAGAGCGGGATGCTGCAGGTCGGACCGAAACCAAACCTGAGCCCTTAAAATTCGGTTGTTGATCAGAACAAAGTGAAACGGTACCAGAACCTGCAGTTACTGTTGAGAATTTTAACCCTCTGAGAGCACGACCAGCATCTGTGGGGATGGAGCCGCTCAGAGCGGGACGGGTTCCGGTCTGGGACGGGTTACTCAGAAACGAACCGCAACGATTTGGGCTCTTTAGCTCTAAATTAGCTAAATGTAGAATCCGAATAGTTGGCTCTGGGCTAGCTAATAAACACATTAGTGGAAGTGGACTATCAAATTAAAAGCTGGGCCTTCAGAACTTGCTGAGGATCCGTCGTAAAACCCAGCTGCTCTTTTGGTAATCCACTTCCGGTTATTTAACAGTTTAATTAATGGTTTCAATCTAAATGTTTAGCTTTAAAAACTACATATTTTATCAAATATTTAATTTGGAGCCAGATGTTCACTTTGATAACTAAATATTTAGTATGAAGGAAAATATTTAGCTAAATAAATAAAGTTTGAAACTAACATGGTGATAACATGGTGAAAATATATAAATCCTATTTTGTCTTATTGTTGAGTTTGAATAACATCTGTGGATGTTAAACTCGGAGCAGAACCAGAACTCGGAGCAGCTCCCAGGAACGTTCTGCCGGAGAACGTTCCTGGGAGGACTCGGTCTTTTTTCCGCTCAGTCAGCAGATGCCTGGTCTTAGAGAGAATCGGAACCGGATCTGAAAATGATCCATTTTTAACAAGACTCGATTCTTTAATGATCGAACAAACTGGATGTGGACAGAACCACGAACAAAAAGGTTCTATGAACCTGCTGTGTGTGTGTGTGTGTGTTTGAGACTAAGGCCATATTTCATCCTGTTTTCTACTGATGTTTATGAATTTCTCACATCCTTCATGTTGTTTATAGTTTTAGAGGAAAAACTGATTGTTTGTATTCAGATGTTTTTATTGAAGTTTATTGACAATATTAATTACCAGGGAATCTTGTAAATGTTTTAAACCGGAAGTGCTTCTGACGTCAGCAGGAGCCGTTTCTGAAGGCAGACCGATGGAGACATACAGACTGTCATTACTCTTAATTTTACAGAAAATAAAGCAACCTGCGGAACTGCTGCCCCCTGCTGTCCGTTTCTCTCTCAGCTCATTTTCCCTTCATATGAAAACAAACATTTCTCCACTGAGGGCCAACTGCTCCTCAGTGGAGCAGTTGGCCCTCCAACCTGCAGTCTCTTACAAAAGTATTCACACCCCTATATTAGCTGACCAATTTGTTCAGCCATTAGACTGACAGGCTGGAGGAGAGCATTACCATGGCGACTGTGGAGGAGCTGCAGGGATCCACAGCTCAGGTAGGAGGAAATCAACACATTCCCACAGTCAAACATGGTGGTGGCAGCATTGTGCCATGGGGATGTTTTTGCAGCAGGCACCAGAACTTTATGGAAAATTAAAAGTTTTATTTGAATCAAAACTTTAAAATGAAAATAATTTTGTCCAAAATGAAGAAATATTAATTTAAATGAACTTAAAACAAAACCTCAATTCACCAATAAGAGACGTTTGGAGTCCCTCCACTCTGAACGTCCCTCTGTGATGTCATCGCCCATATATGGTCAGTGCAGTTCCAAGCTGCAGCTTCAGCGCTATTTGCTAAGGAACTCTGTAACAGCGCCACCTACTGTCTGTTACTGCTGCTGTATTAATCTGCTGATTGGTAAAAGGTTCTATAGCTGAAACGTTTCAATTAAAAATTATCACCAGTTTTTATGAACAGGAAAGAATCGACTCTTTTGAGTCGGGGCTGGGGCGGTTCTACATGGGGGGCGATCGAGGGCGAATAGGGGCCCGTACTCTACAGACAAAACTACATCTAATATAAACCATTTTATTTTTTACCTTCAGTTTTACTTTTAACAATAAATTAAAAATAAAGGTGTTGAGCTTTTAGCTTCAGGTCTGCCCTCCCCCACTGTGACCTTGAATAACCTTGAAGTTGAAGCAGAACTGATGATGGTAAGTGCAAAGGCAACAGGAAGTGCTGGTTTTAGCACTTCCTCTATTTTCTGCAGCAACAGGCCTGTTAGATTTCAGAAATATTCACACAACATCTGATCGAGGAACCGGTTTATCTGGAGGAGACAACCAGAGGGCGGTTCTGGTACCAGGATCCAGTTTGATTCTGGAAGAGGAAACAGCAGATCACACATGGCGGACCTGTACCAGAAAAGTTCTGTTGTGTTCTACCATCAGTTCTGCATCTTTCCATGTGAAACTCCCTGCTGGGTCGGGTCTGGCGGCCCCGAGCCGGAAGTTGCTGCTGGTTATGTTGGTTGTGGTCCAGATGGAGGGAACGATTCTACAGTGGGTTAATAAATTCATCTTTCGCCTTCTGACAGCTGCGTCAATCTGACAGCTGCGTCAATCTGACAGCTGCGTCAATCTGACAGCTGCGTCAATCTGACAGCATCTGAGCCGCAAACACTATTGCGAGGCTTCAAAATAAAAGTACCACTCATCTCAAACTGGAGAAAAACCCTGAAGGAAGCCAGATGGATTTATAGATTATTTATTAGACAAACAGTTGGAGGATTAATCAACAAATGAAAGCACAGAGATGTTTAAAGCTGATGTTCAGAGAATCCAGATTCTCTGATTAATTGAGGTGATTCCAAAACCCAAATAAAATCACAATTATCAAGAAATTATTGAACTTATTCACATAATAGAGACTTTAGCGTCCATCCATCCTGCTACGATGGATGGACAGACGGAATATAAATGACAACATGAACGATTGGAAATCTAACTGCAGGTGAGGCGTCCTTGCTCTTATTTTGAAGGTCTCTTCCGGAAGCAGTGTGCAGTGTTGCGTCCCTCTTCCTCTTTCTTCTTCTTCTCCGCCTCTCTGACCAGAACTGCTAACATGGACGGAATCTGGCTGGCACCGACCTGACCATGATCCTCCCTCCTCTCACCTGCGGGTCGAACCAGCTGACACATCCAGGTACGGTCCTCCCGCTTCTAGCTGAGCCGGTACCGCCCAGATTCGAACCGGGCCGGACCCAGTCCGGCTCACAATTAGCCGCTAACTGCTACGGAGGGTAACGGACACCGTGATGCGCCTATTGTCGGACAGTTCTCTGGTTTGTTTTTAGTGATGTTCGGACCTGCCGCAGTTCGGAACCACAGAGGTGGGTTCGGCTTTTATCCGGGTTGAATAATCCTCAGCCCGATCGGGTTTAACCAACGTCAGACTGATTGTCGTTATTATTATTCATTAATAATAATAGTTTTAAACATTATCGCTAAAACAGTGGAACAAACCTAATCCGGTCCCAATGTTCGGCCGGTACCGGAACCGTTCTCCTTAACCTGTCCGTGTCGGTGGTACCGGAGCTGGTCAGCGGCTCTGACCGACCCGCTGTGACCGGGAAAGCTGCTTCAGAGCCCGGCCAGACCTTCATCGTGGGCTGTCCGATTATGGAAGCCGGCTGCTGCAGTAGTTTTAGGCCTGTTTTCATGCATGTTGCCCCGCAAGCTGCTGATGCTGGATGATGGTGAGATGGTGGTTGGATGATGGAGGAGCTGCATCTCATACATCAGATGCAGCTCCGTGGAGAGACAGCTGAGATCTCTGCTCCAGACATCAGGGGTTTGTCATGAATTATGGATGCACAAGGAGCAGCGGGTTAAGGTTCCCACAGGTTCCCAGGGGTTCCCACAGGTTCCCAGGGGTTCCCACAGGTTCCCAGGGGCTCCCACAGGTTCCCACGGGTTTCCAAGGATTTTCCAGAGTTGGTCCCTGAGGTGGAGAACCAGGAATCTGATCAGAGGAAACATCAGCACATGGTCCAGGTCCAGCAGAACCGGGTCAGGAGTAAACCAGGTGATCCAGATTCCTGAAGGTTTTTTTTCCAATCACAGCCCTCCTGGGAGTCATGTGACCGACTCTGGGTTTGTTTTGGCTGCAGCTGCTGGAGTTTCCAGGACGTGTCGACTCACGTCTGGCCCCGAAGGAACCGAAACGCAGATGCTCCGATAACAGACCCGGTTCTGGTCCTGGTGGATCAAGTTGGACCCAGAATAGTCAGGCTGACACTGTGAGATTTCAGGATGAATGTTAGAGTTTATCTGAAACAATCCATGACATCATAGAGGACACCAAGTCCCAGCATGCACTGGGGCCAGAAACCTAGATCAGTTGATGGAGGTAAAGCGCCGCATCCAACCAACATCCAACCAGCATCCAGTCATCATCCAACCAGCATCCAACCAGCATCCAACCAACATCCAACCAGCATCCAGTCATCATCCAACCAACATCCAACCAGCATCCAACCAGCATCCAGTCATCATCCAACCAACATCCAACCAGCATCCAGTCATCATCCAACCAACATCCAACCAGCATCCAACCAACATCCAACCAGCATCCAGTCATCATCCAACCAACATCCAACCAGCATCCAACCAACATCCAACCAACATCCAACCAGCATCCAACCAACATCCAACCAGCATCCAACCAGCATCCAGTCATCATCCAACCAACATCCAACCAGCATCCAACCAACATCCAACCAGTATCCAGTCATCATCCGACCAGCATCCAACCAGCATCCAGTCATCATCCAACCAACATCCAACCAGCATCCAGTCATCATCCAACCAGCATCCAGCCAGCATCCAACCAACATCCAACCAACATCCAGTCATCATCCAACCAACATCCAACCAGCATCCAACCAACATCCAACCAACATCCAACCAGCATCCAACCAA
>CAEGAD010067353.1:0-33051 GCA_903067055.1 Poeciliopsis paucimaculata
TGGATCTGTTGGAATGCTACTACTCAAGTAGCCCTAGTCGGAGAGGCTATATGCAAAGACTGAGGGAGGAATGGTTACTTCGACATCCCCAGTCTACACTAAGTGCTAAACAACTAGTAGCTCAGTGTTCCAACATCCACAAACGGCAATTGCTATCACAACTTGAGATTGACGAGGTACAATGCTTATCGACAAATTTGTGACGGACTTGGACGAACTAGCGAACACTCAGACTGTTGGTGTGGACCGAGACGCAACTTGGATGTGAGTCTTGCTAAGGACTCAAACTCACCAACGGCAAGGGCTCGATCTTGGAGAAGTTGCTAGTTTCGGCTCAGCGGAACGGCCAAACTAATTTGGATCATTGGGAACTGAGATGTATCGGAAACAGTGTTGTCGGACCACTTTTTTCAGTAAGGAGTAATCTAACGCGTTGCTATTTCAAATCCAGTAATTAGACTACAGTTACTTTTCCAAATCACTTTGCGTTACTGTTGCGTTACTGTCTTCTTTTGTTATTTAATTTAATTCTCTCTACGCGAGTGATCGACGTCTCTATGCGACAATATCAGCAAGAGAAAAACTCTCGCATATTGATGAGAAAACGCACTGAAATGTGGCTGAAGAGGAAACTTTTAAAGATATTCGTAACATTATCACATTTCTTAACCATGTAAAACGGTGGGTTTTATTTCGCAGATTAATTTTAATAAATACTGTTTTGTATGTATAATATGTATATATATATATGTACATAATATTTTAAAAAATATATAATATATTTAAAATATATATCTAAAACATAAACATATATATATATATATATATATATATATATATATATATACGTATATATATATCTATACATATTTTATATATATGTCATATTTTTAAAATATATATGTGAAAATAAATATAAATAAATAAAATAAAATATATATATATTTATATATTATATGTATATATATAATTTATAAACCTGTATATATATATATATATATATATATATATATATATACATACACACATATATATATTTAAAAAATATATTAAATATCAAACATGCACCTATCAAAAAGTTTTGTCCTTGACGCCAGTCCCAGTCATTTAGAAATAGATTGCCAGTACTGACTGCGTCACAGACCAATATCTTATCTCTGAAAATCAATCCCATGCATTGTCTTGTAAATTTAGTGGCTTTAGAGTGCAGTAAAATTGCACATAAAATACCATCCCTTTTACAAATCCCTCATGGCAATGTTCCATATGATGCAGCAGCTTTTATTCCTTTTCCTTTTCTTGAAAGCAACAGACATTTTGTTTCAGAGGAAGCTTCTTCAGGACAGCCAATATCTGCCATCCTTTCATGGCTCAACACAAATACAAAAGTTACTTTAATGTTCCAACATCACTTCATCTGAAATGTGAATATTGTAATTTTGTTTAAAAGGTTAACATATACTATGTAATCTGCTGAAGTGCTTACTTACTGTTTGCATGTTCATTCTCAGTTTTGATATGACTCTTTGACAATTCAGCCCATAGAATGTGTCACGATAAACCCGGTTAATGACGCGCAAACAAAACTGACATATTGAAAAATGTGTTATATGTGGAACTAGTGATCAGCGTCACTAGCTAAAGCATTAGTAATGCTAACCCTAAAGCTCTGATCCCACACACTTTCTATGTTAAGCACTATACCTGCATAGTATTTAGCAGAAGCTAATGATAAGGCACTAAAATGATGTTGACTGTAAAAAGTAAATGACCTGTACTTGTATCATGTTTTATCTAGTTCAGAGGACCACAAATTGCTTTACTACATTCAGTCATTCATGTACACATTCACATGCTCATGATGGTGAGCTCCATTTTAGCCACAGCTGCCCCAGGGCAGTGGGACAGAAACTGCCCCAGTACCACCAGACCCTCTAACCACCACCAACAAGCCAGACAAGTGAAGTGTCTTGCCTAAGAACAACAACTGAGATTGACACAGTAGCTACCTTAAAGCCTACTGGTTACAAGATGGATTTGTTCCACTGTCAGTCCACTTACAGTGACAAAGTTAAAAATACACCTTGTTTTTATAGTATATCACCCTCGACAAGTTCAATTTGTTATTGCCTGTCTGATGACTTCATCATCAAGTGATTCTTTGGGAAATATCTCTCACCCAGGTTTCAGTTTTGTAGTTGTTGAGTATTGCCGATATATATCGTGTTCCAAATTATTATGTAAGTGATATTTTCTCAGATTTTCTTAAATGGTCAATGCAAATGATGGTCAGTATAATTTTCAAGTCATGAACTATTTACAGTATAAATCAAATTTTATTGAACAAAGCTCTCCATGAGAACAGTATTTTTTTCAAAAATAAAAAAAACTCAAAATGCACTGTTCCAAATTATTATGCACAGCAGATTTAAAAAAAAAAACATTTTATGGATTATAAAGAACTTTATGACTCTTAAATCTAATTTGCATTAGAATTTCGAACACGGTGTAATGACATCAGCAGATGAAAACTGTTTAGTACTACAGCCTGCAGTTCAACAGCAATGCATTCGTGCATTCGTGCAGTGCCACAATAAATGTGAGGATAGGATAAGAACTGCAGCACAGCCGTCTTTACCCACTTCAAAATAAGAGCATGAAGATAAATATCTAACTACTTGAATAATTCTTAAGTGTCGATTATCAAAACTTCAACACAAATGTAAAACTTTCTTCAACTAAAAGTTTACAAAGCAGTCAAACTGCAGAGGTCAAAGGGTGAAAGGCAGGATACGCACACTGGAAAGATCACCAGTCCATTGTGGGATAAACAAAATCATTTATCACTTTATCCAGTAAAATTAATTTAGGGGGAAGCTAAATGTGCAAAGCATTATCTCTGTAATTAATGCATTAGCGTAAGTGTGCCCACCATAAATGGGACTAAATAAAATACATTTATGGATCCCCAAGTCCTGTGTCACTTTTAATGTGGTCATTTTCTGCAGGCATGTTTACATAGTATTAACAGTGTCTTCAAGATTAGGATAAGGTAATTGTGAAGTAACACGTAGCAGGTGTAAATGTAACAGCATAGAGTGCTGGATCTAAAGCTAACGCTTAAGTGTAGTTAATCTTGATCAAATTGATTGAGATTAATATACTGATATTAATTAATGCCTGCATTTATTTTTAGTTAGGTCCAAAAATATTGCAGCCATAATCCAAGTATTTTTAGCACAAATTTTCCGAGTTTCTGTTAACAGCTCAGCTTTATATGTTGACAATTGAAAGAAGAAAGGCAACAGAATCACAAACAATGCAGCCTCCAAGGTATTATAATGTATTCATCACAACACACAGCCCAAACAATGATACACACCCATAAAGTCTCAATCAAACCAAGGTTAAAGATAATTTTCTTTCTCTTCAGTTGACTGCAGCTCTGTTGTGAAGGCACATACGAAACATCTTTCCTCTTTCACAAAAACACTACCTCAAACAAACTGCCTGCAGTCCAACCTTTTTATCTGCTTCTTGCCCTCAAACAATGCTAGTTAGAGTGAACAGATGCCTTGCTGTCCACCATTATTTTCTCACCCAGTTCCACTTTTACTAACTCTTAAATGTCAGCCATGAGCAAAGAACACTAAATTTACTGGTTTTGGCTCTGGGACTCGTCACAAAAGTCACTGTGCACTTCTGGCGTTGGAAAAGACCAGGTGGATTGCTTTTGTTTAAGTACCATCATCCCCACAGGAAATGATGCTTTTTTTCATCTTATGTGGGAAATGATAAAACATTACCTTTGCCATTCCGTGTTTTACATATACAGAGTAAAGATGAATGAAATTGTAAAAACTACAGTTTGAAACCAACAGACATATAATAAAGCATTGTCCAACCAATATAAACATGACTGTTGTGATACTTGTTAATAAACAAACATTTTGTAATAGATAAACACCAAAATAATAATTAAAGAAAGAATATTTTTGGTGTGTTGGTCTGTTACAAAATGTTGATCAAATATATGGACATTTAATGATTTAATACAAAATTCAATAAAGGTTTTGAATACTTTGTAAATAATGTAAATATCATGACTTTTGTAATACTGTAAAAAGGGTAAAGCCCTTTAAAATCATAAAACATACACCTCCAAATGTGTGCAACTGTGCATTGCAAAAATAACCCAAGAATATAGATGAAAGGTCTGCCTTGCTATTCTTTCTACACACAGAAAAACAGTCCAACAATTAGGCTCTAATACGCCTAAAATGATTTTCACCCTGATTCTGATGCTATGCAACTTTAAAGTGCTTTGCATAGTTTTATTTGTAAAACAAACAAACAAACAAACAAAAAAAAAAATGCATCTATCTGTTTAATCCTACTTCAGATTATGTATATATTCCTTATTATCTTAATAAAAAAACACTGTGGTTATAATTTAAGAAAATTCTAAAGGATGGAATATTTTTGCAAGACACAGGAACAAACCTAAATAGAAAACTTTAGAGTAAGCCTTTGGGGAACTTCTTAGCCATTGAATCGTTTGTGAGACCCAATAACGTTAAATTCAACAAAATCTGAAGAGATAGGATGTGAGCCGTTGGTAAAATCAGGTGTGAAGAAGACGTGTGAGTGTGTGTGCTGTAGAATTATAACAGAAATACATCAACTCATTGTATTCCAAAATAACATTATTGTCCTGTAAATGATAGCAAAGTTGGTTTTTAAATGTCATTTCATACAAAGAAGACACCTAATTTGGACAAAATAGCCAGCCCAATCAATTCCACATTTCAGAGATGTTGAAAGCAAAGGTTTACAGTAAAACAGTCTTTTATTAGGTAGACTAACACTTGTATAACTCCCATTAACAACCAAATGAACAAAATCTACTCTAAACTCCTGACATCAACCTCGTCACCACAGAATGAAGATCATGACTAAAAACGCATCCAGCATTATACAATTTTTTTTTTTATTTTTTTGCAACGCAGTCTCTCAGCTGTCTAAACAGGATGATTGCTGCTGGTCTGAAGGGTCCTTCAGTGAGAGGAGCTTTGAGACAAAGTAAGAGGCAGCATATGTAGGAGGTGCCAAAGAAAACATCCCTGATTAACTTGTTCAGCTTGTGTAGCAATTGTGTTGCTTATAATTACACATCGGCACACAGCTACACAGTGTGTGCTTCCAAGTCTCTCAAAATAACAATTTCGATGGCAATTTGAGAGGAAAATGAAGGGCGTCTGAGCAGCAGATGTTCGTTTTCTCTGTTGACAAACGACAGACAGCGCTAAGACAGGTGAAGGGCAGAGCACAGGGAGTGTATTCACAGCTGAAAGTGGCTGATCTGAATTATTCTTTAACTACACGTTGACCTAATTATCCTAGTACGAAAGAGCAGATTATACAACTAACAACAATAATTTCTCCTAATCTGATAACAGAAGAGGATCCCACTGCGATGCAGACGATACCCAGGTTTATAAACATTGAGACCTGATGTCTCATTCTTTTCTCTCTCAATACTAATCTGTTACATCCATCTTAAATTTTGTTAAAGAAGTGAAATGCTGGAGTTCATTCACTGTTTGTTTTCTCTGCATTGTGGTTCTGGGATACACTATAACCTGTATTAGCACCTCATTTCAAACTTGTAGTTTTTTCCAAAAACTACAAGAAACATTTCCCCATGGAAAATCTTTTCTGCAAAAATTAAAACTTTATATTGCCATATGAGAAATACCAGTAACTAAAACGCTATTAATTAACTTTTAAAGTGCTTCTGATAAAAAAAAAAATAAAAAAAAAGCAATTGCCATTTTTAACTGGCATTAAATGCACATTGCATTCTTTAAAAGAACAACAGTTACTAAATTTAACACACATCAGAGTTAATTTTCAGTGATATCACTTGTTATGGTGTACTGACATTGTGTTATGGATTATAAATTATGCAAAACATTAAAAAGCACAACATTAGTATGTGTTCTCCAGTTTCATATTGATTACCATTGAAAATTTATCAGCATTGACTAAATGAGTCGTAGCTGATCACTGCAACTCAGATGTTTCTAAGAGTAAATCCATCCAACAGATTACATCCAGATTAGATTATAGTAACTCTGTTTTGAAATTGGTCAGCATCTGCTGTCCCATATGCAATGCACTCACACTGGTTGTTTCTATTGCCAGACCTTTGGCTAACACCTGAAAAAAGGGACAATTTAATGTCTGTGCTAACTTTTCCAAACTGGCTTTTGATTCTGAAATCTGAAATTATAGCTCTTAGACCATCTGATCATCTACCTCTGAATATGATTAGATGTAGATAGGACTGTAAGAAAGATCGGGTTGCTCTGGTCGTGGTGCTAAAATGTTTAGACTTTCAAGTAGATCAAATGGATTTGACTTTTTATTTGAATTTTCTATATGATTTGCAGTATTTTTTAGCTGATTAATTTTTTTTTGCAGATTAGTGATTTATAATGGAGCACAGTGGTCAACCCTTGGTACTTTAAATCTGCTCCATGAATCATGTTGATTGGATCATCCTCGGCTGCATTAGTGAGGATAATCATGTAATCCCATCTTCCTCTGATGAATTGGAAAGTAATTCTTCCATCTCAGAGTGACACTGTTTTTGTTACATTTCCCTATCAATTTCAAACAAAGATTACGCAATCTGTGTTTTTGTCCTTAGAAAGAAACTTGGACTAAGCCGGAATGAGAAAGTAGTGCCTCAAAAGAAAAACAGAAATTGGTGTTGGCCTGAAAAAGCCTGGTCAGTGTAACTTTTGAAAACTTTTGAAGAAAAAGCAATACACAAGTGAGCGTAAAACACATTTCTGCAGTTGTAAATTACAAGCGAAAGCATCACTGATACTCCTCAACTTCTCCAAGTTTGATGAAAAGTTCAGCATGTTCAGGGTAATATTCTATTATCGTATTTGAAAGTCCTCTGGAAATAGTCTAACATAAAGTGCAGGAAAAAAAAGAGGGACACACTCCTCATATTCACAGTATACTGTATAAGTTGTTTTGTGCTCCTGAGTTATGGCAATACCACACAATGGATGATAGGACCATGGACTTATCAATAATGCATAAGATAGTGAGAAAAATGACAGGCACTCTTGCTGGTAGGTTCTCTCCAGAAGCAAGCCATAAATTTGCAGGGCAATAATAATGACTCTTCTCAGGGAAATAAAGGCCACCCTCTGCTCCCCATAGTCATAAACCTGACTCACTCTTCCATTGGTTGGAAGAAAAATGCTTCCTCTCCCACCACACAGGAGTCATACACCGGAGGTACTTCAAACAGCCAACTTGATATGCAATCATCTCTCTTTACACAGGAAAGGATACAATTTCAGTTTTTATATTAGCTATTTTCCTATTATGCGTATGGAGGTGCGGGAAAAATTGTGAGCACAGTAATAGTGCAATAAAGCCCAGTTTAATAGTTTAGGCAGAAGTTTTTTTCCCTAATAATTCTTTAGCCATCTTCAAAATTTCCAAACTGTGAAATTTAATTTTTCTCAACGCAGAATTGCAAAATTGTACAATACAGGTGCTGATCTGCAATTTGCAAAAGTCATGCCAATTTTTTTATGTCTTCATCATTCATCATTAAATAATCAAATTTTCACATTTTAAATGTAATTTTGTGAGCTTCAATGACACATTTTTAAACTTATTGTTCTGTCAAACCAGGTTTAACAAATCTAAAGCACATAGAAAATTAAGAAGTCTAACGTCTTATTTTTTCATTCTGATTGAAGGTCAGTCCTGAAGTTCTTGTTGCCACAGAATGGAAAAGAGTTAACACAACAGAAATATGTGAAATGACCATGAGCTTACCAACACTGCATTGCAAGAAATGTTACATAAACTGTCCTAGAAATATTTCCAACAAAGAATTAATGCTTTTTTTTGTGGTAGACATGGATTTCTCTGACTAAGGGAGACTAAAGGCAAATGAAAGTTACAAAGGAACGAAAAAATCCTAAAGAAATGAGAAATGTTGAATCGCTTCCCATATGGATCCATTATACATTTAGAATATTTCTTTCTTTAGTATTGTGAATGTTGGTTCATTCACAGTTAATTCAATTGAAACAAAAAATTAATCCAATAAAATGGGTAATTGATTTGATGAATTATAGGACAAAGACAAATAAATGTTAAAATGTCAGTTTTATAATTTTGTGTTTTTTATCTTCTAAAGATTCTGTATCTTTCCCAATTTCCAGTTAATGTGCATATGAGTTGACTTATTAAAGAGGTCAAATTCAATCGGTATAAAATGATAAAATTGGTAACCTTCTGATGGTAGTCGACATTCATTGGAGTCATATAACCTCATCACTTAAAATAGACTATACTTAGTATACTTAGATTTACACTGTGTTGCAGTGATGCAAATAGTCTTGTAGAAAGCTCCTACTGATTCTGTTTCTTACTCAGGAGCTTTGGGCACAAAATGACTAAAACTGCAAAAGTACAAAATGACATCAAAGCAAACTGACCAACACCTAAATAATTGTGAAAAACAGAATGCCCTTTGCCTCAGGTAGATTTCCATTAGCATTTTTGGTTAAGTCACATTTATGGAACAAAGATAATTGTTTAAGTGAAAAACACATCCATGACTGCATTCAGACTTTTCCAGAAAACCTTTTCAATTCCTTGATATTAGGAAATACATAAAGCAAAAACATTACCGGTTGAGTAATTTGGCTTTTTTATTTTTTTTTAGCTGTAAAACAACCCCTCTGACAAAGTAGTTATTACACATTGTGATGTGAGATGGAGCTGAAGCAGAGGAGTAAATTGAAAAGGAAGGAAGACTCCAAAGTTTCAACATCACCAATAATTTAAACTTTATTTGAGTTAGACTCATGAATAAAACTCTTCTTGAGTTCCATGTCCAAAAACGAATTCTATTACCTTCACAAAAATGGTTTCTTTTTTAAGTAAACTGCTGCCAGTGAGGTTATTCCAGCTGTTCAAGTCATATTCAGTCAGCAGTGGCCCAGAACAAATACTCTGGGATATAGAGTGCCAGGGCAGGAATCCATAATCAACTTCAGTGAGCTGCTTTTAGAGTGCAAACAGCAGGTATCAAACAGTTTAGGGTCCATTTGTTGTGCTGAGTGCTTTCCACAAAAGGTTGGAGGAGACACTCTGACCTTGTCACAAGGTTACACTGAGGATTTTTGCCAAACATCCCTTTCAGGTTGCACAGGAGAGCAGATCAGATGAGTCTTTTCTTGCAGTTGTTCCAACAGCAAGCAAATATCACACAGATTAGCACACAGGTCAAGTTTCAAAAGCATTAAACTGCAGGTTAATCTTAATAAATAAACATATTGTCATAGACTTAAACCAAAAAGTAGAACCCATATATTATATTTTCATACACAGAATGATATATAAATTTATTAATTTCCATCATTTTGATGAGGGTTGCTGATAATAAAAACCCCAAATTCACTTTCTCAGTGATACCAATAAAGGTAATTTTAGACACAGAAATGTTAGGTTACTGAAAGAAAATCCATGTTCTTTACAGTATATGCATTCATTACTTCATAGATTCTCCTGGGAGATTTGTTGGTCAATCAAGTTCAGTCATTATATGGTCAAAAGCACCAAAAGGTATTGGTGCTTTTGACATTATCAGTAGGAGCCAAGCCTGGGTGGAGAATAAAATAAAAATCTCCAAAAAGCTTTTTAGCAAAGGGAAGCATGAAGTGCTCTAGGATTTTGTGATAGATGTCTGTGCTGACTTTGGATTTATTAAAACACAGTGGACCAGCAACAGCACCAAACATGGCAACCCAAATGATCACTGACTCTGAGGAAACTTTCTGTCTCGGGTCCCTCTTCCTGCAGGCTCTGGTGCTACAATTCAATTTAACTAATTTAAAAAACAAAACAAAATGCATTTTCACAACAAATGCCATCTCAAGGCACTTCACAAGAAATAAATAATTTCAATTTAGCTACAAATGCATTGCAAGTGATCCTGGTTGGAAAACAGTGTGATAAACTCAGTTTATTATTCAAATTAGCTGTAAAAAGTTTTCTGTATCAGGAAACCCAGCATCATTCACTCTTCCTGGATGACTCAGTAAAAGCAGCCGTCTGTCATGACCGACTGGAGGTTTGAGAAAACAAAACATACACAAATAAAAGAAACAGAAGAGCTAACAATAAACTAACAATAAATTCCACATGTAATTCCATGTTCTTTTCAGCTGGTCTTTCACCACATCTAACACATTGTCATTTCTGGAACAGGGGTGAATTATTATGTCCGTTGTCATTCAGGCGTTGATGTAAATGTTTGGAGGAAAAAATGCAGTTTCCATCTCTGGAGACGACATGCAGGAAGACTGACAATTTCAATTACATCAGCAGCCAAAATTTTGTCCTGATGCATGATATGATTGAGCCAGTGTGACTCCAATGTGCCATGTCAAGCACATGGACCAAGGTGGATACAATAAAGCCTCTGAAAATGATTGACTGTGACTTTGGGGAGAAAATGTCCTCTTGCAAGATTTTAGATTTAATTTTGAAATCCCTCAGGACTCTGCAGCCTCCCCTCCCAGTGCTTCATCAGAGTGTGATTTTTTTTTTTTTTTTTTTTTTTAAAGTCTTAGTTGCACATACAAAAAAAGAAAATTTCATCTCAGTTGTTAGCACACCTGTGCATTCCACGCTGATAACTGCAGACTGCTGATTACACTTTTAAGGGAGCACATAGAGAGGCCAGCTATTGTACTTGTGATTCTCTTCACCTGGACTTCACATGTGAGACCAGATTGTTACAATAGCCAATCTCATGAGACACTTGGAATGGAGCAGCCAAGAGCCAGAAGGCAACCGCATCTGCTCTCTCTGGAGACTGCCATCAGCAGTTTGGGATAAAAGTATGGCCACTTATGTTGAAATATCAACATGTTAACTCTATTATTTTAGCCTGAGTCTGCAGAACTGTAGCTACTTTTTTTGTTGTTGCAAGATGTTGATAATGTGCATGCAATGACATTTGATTTAATGCAAGCATCTAATAGAGCAGCTTCAAGTAAATGTCACTCAGACTGAGGAAATAATGAGTGCAAAAGGCATTTGTTTTTTCAGCTTTTAATCAAAGCCAAAAACATCACAGAAAAAAAAGGCATGCTTTACGCCGGTGGACTGTTTTCTCTTTTTCATTCTGTTTTTCACCTGAATTCTCTCAAATACCACCTCAGGTTTGCATCTGGGAAGTTAATGAGTTGTTTCGCCTAAGAGCAATATGCTTCAGTGCTACCAAAGATATAACAACAAAAATATCCTTAAAAGAATGTATAAATGCTCAAATAAATTGGTGTAAAAGGAAATATTCCCAATTTCCATTAAACACGAGAAGCTCTGCAAACTCATACAAAAAAAAAAAAAAAAAAAAGAAATCCCACTCTTGACTTCAGTTATTTTAATAGCAGTCTTGGCTGCTTCCAGCCTCTGAGACATTAATACTCCACTGAATAAGATTCAAAGGCCAGATTCTCACACAAGCTTCTGTAAAGATAATCTTATTTCCTACTTCGCTGAACTTGAGAGTTGGCTCCAGCAGATAAAACAGACACCAACCGTTTCCCATTGACCTTTCCAGGGAGGAGCAGAGAACGCTTCGGAAAACAACACTCAATGAAAATGCAAATGAATCATTTGAAAAACATTTCTCACTGTTTTACTGTTCGACATTTACTGGCAGTGATTTATTGATCTTCAGGGGAAAGGATTTTAAGTTGTTAAATCAACAGCAAGATAATTTTTCCCTCTATCATCAAATCTGAAATCATTTGCACACCACTCGTCTTTCTGGTGTCAAAGCTCAGAAACAAACAGATGGGTTCATGCAAGGATTTCTGTGGCGCTGTAGCAGGGAAGCCTGTGGAAGAACGTGACTTTTATCTGTAAGAATCTCCACTCCCAACTGCGTGTGATACATGCCGTGATCTTCAATATAGCATCTTCTCCATGTCTGATAAAAATCGCCACCCCTTGGGCATTGTGTCATTGTAATCAGCAGCAATATCATGACTAAATGTCACCAAATGTTTTTTTATTTATTTATTTTTTTTCCAGGAAGCTCAACATTTTTTGAGATTCCTCTTTCGACAAGGATAGCTACAGCTGAGGGGTAAGCTGCACAGGAAACTTCTTCAGTTTCTCAACTAGCTTTCCCACTCTGAGCAAAACACAAAAAAATATTGACATTTTTGCTCTGCCTGGCCACCCTCCAGACACAGCAGCTATAAACACCTCCTCCTGCATGCCACTGGGAACAGGTATTTGACATGGAATCAGACAGGCGTTAAAACAAAATCTATAAAGCTGCCATTATTTGTAAGAAGTGCTACTTTAACCATGCCTCTCTGCAAGCATGAAAAGCATATTGCTTTGGAATATGTCTTCACCGAATCTCATCTTTGTTGTGTATGCAGCATCCAGACTGAAAGCCCACGTGACCTAACGGGCTGTCTCCTCCCCGGTCAAATCTGTACACACTATTTTAGGTCCAAGAAACAATTCTTGTTACAGACGAAATTGTCTGTTTTTCTCAGGGTTACTTCTTGAAGAGTAACCGTCAGACCCATTCATGGAGAGGTCCATTGAATCAGTGGTGCATGAACCTTCTTAAGACAGAAGCTAGTTGTCTGCAGGCCAGAAAATAAAACTTGATTGGTGTGTTGCACAACAAAATCATATATATTTTTATTATGATCAATTTGCTTGATTTCACATTAAAGTACTTGTGTAAAGAAAAATATCCCTTTGAAAAAGAAATGAGATAATCTATGAAGTCAATTTGTCATGTTTCTTACTTTTAGGCAGTGGCGTGTATCTCAGCACCCCTGAACAGGATTGCTACCCATCCTGTAAAATACGGGGTCGTCCTATATTTGGCCGTTAAATGTGCGTCCCGTATTGAACCGATGCTTAACTGTCCGATAGACACACCTATAATAGACACATCAACACTAAGTTTAACAATAATGGCCAAAATAAAACACAGGCAATATTAAGGTCAGCTACACTGTCATGGCGGGAGTTGAAGGACCCCTGAATGCCACGGACCGACGCTGAACGTCACGGTTGCCCAGAGACGGAAAGTACGCAGTCGTGGTGAGCTGCTATCAACCCGTGTCTTTTTAAATCTTCCTCTACCCGATTCCATGGCCTTAGAAGAAAAACCGCTTTAAAAAGTACAGACGTGAGTGAAAAGCTGAACAATTTCAGTGAGGATGGATACGGTGTACATCGATCGACAAAAACAATGGGTCCGTCATGGCGCAGTTTGCTGCTGTGTAATAGACAGAGTGGATCAGGAGAGGAGCCGCATCATTCTGTATGGTAGGATAGCTCAACTGGTAAGAGCGCCGTACTACAAATCTTGAGGACGTTGGATCAACATCGGAAGTCTAAAGCATGGTTCTAATAACTCCAAGGTTCAAACAAACTGAGACACTTCAAAATAAAAATAAAAGAACAACAATATAAAATAAAAACCTCAAAATAAAAATGGCTCAAAAACAAGCTCAACCCTTCAAAGTAAAACAACAATGGAAAATAAAATAAAACCTTCAAAATAAAAATGGCTCAAAAATAAAATTAATCCTTCAAAATAAAAATGGCTCAAAAATAAAATTAATCCTTCAAAATAAAAATGGCTCTGAAATACAATCAACACTTCAAAATTAAAAATGGCTGGAAAAGGGTTTAATCTCCAAACTTGCCAAATAAAATGCAAAGTCTTCCGAAAATCAACACAGATGGTCAGAGCTAATAATGCTGAGATCATGGGTTCAATTCCCATTCTGGCCAAATAAAATCTGAAATCAACACATCAAAATAGAAGAAATCTGGAAAAATAAAAAGTATGAATTTTTAAAAATATCAGCACATTTGTTAAAATCATGTAAGTTTCTCTTAGGTCCATAAAAACTCAACATTATGTATGTTTGTTAGCTCAGCTGGTCAGAGCGTGGTGCTAAAAACACCAATGTCATGGGTTCAATCCCCATCCTGGCCAAAGGAAATCAAAATTCAAATATTTCACCTAATGATTCAATTTTATTTTGATCCTTCAGTTGTCAATTCAGTCTTTCTTTTGTGGTGGAGTATTAAGGCCATTGTAGATAAATAAACAACAACAACCAGAAATTATTCCATTTCATATCTTTACAAGAAAAACTTGGGCATTTTCTGATGTTGAAAAAATTGATTGCATGAACAAATTTGACAGTTTTCCATGATAAAGGCATATATTTACTGACATGGCAAAATTCTAAATTTATAAGAAAGTAACTCACATTTATTGAAAAAATCTCAGAAGCTTATCTAAATTATAGACAGACATTGATAGAAATAATATGCTTTTGTAAATACCTAAATTTATTCTAGTAAATATGTGGATTTTTTTCCCAAAAATATGCTCTTACTTGGCCAATTTCTTCCCACTTATCTACAGTGGCTCCACATTGTAATCTTAAGATTTTTATTTGTTGCACCCTTTTTATTACAGTTTATGTCATAACCCCCTTCCCACCTAAATAGCTGTAAATGAATTTAAGTGCTTTTAGAAAAGGGTAACAGTCCCTATTTTCAGTAACATCAAACACAAGATAACTACTCAATTTTTAGTTGAGTAGAAGAGGTTATGGTTTGGCAGAGAGAGTATACCCAATTATTCTTCAGTCAGAATAGAGTAAAAATCTCATAAATGTCTGTCTGGCTTGTACGGGAATGAGCTCCAATTGAGCTACCTTTCATTGACCTGAATGTTTCTGTATCAGTACTTTCTTAGTCTGAGATGCTAAGTTAAACAATGCTTCATGTCAAACACCAAAGTTTGTTTTTGACATCTAATATCGTTGAATCCAAGGGTTTTGATATCCAGCATATTTAAACTGTTTACCTGGAGTTAAACTTCTTTGGGAAAATATCCAGTAAAATAATCACACTCCTTTTCTAGACTCCCCCAATATCACATGCTTTTGTCCTGTTTGGGTCTTTCTAAAGTCTGAGCCAGTTTTATGAAGGTATTCAGATACAGCTGTTAAAATTCAAATCAAAATCCCTTTTTTGTACATCACAACATGTTCTTTTCTTTGATTGTAGTTTTATCTCAGATCACTTGTACACTAATTAAGCATCCTTATGTGAGTCTCCACCGTGGCTCCAAGGACTTTCCACTGCAGGTAATACCTGCTGCTTGGAGGTCAGGCTTAAATCATATCTGAAAGTCTTCATGTCTTTTAAACTTTCAGGTTTTAGGTGAGAAAACAGCAAAACTGAATGCTAATATTAGGTGTTTAATTTGCTGGAATAAAATCTTACAGACCACATTATTTATTACGTTGGTGCTTCATGGTATGAGTAAAAAAAAAAAAAAAAAAGCCTATGAATATCTCAATGTTCCCTTTGCGGTTTGTTCTCATGATAATGTTATAATGGAGCCAACAGACTCAAAGTCATTTCCACTAACCTTTAATTTACTTCTTAAACAAGAGGCTTTTTTTTTTTGCCTAAACAAAACCTTCATTTTTTTTTGTTTTTGAATTTTGTGTCTGTATTGATAAAAAAATACTTAATGTTCACATCCAGATGCATATAGACATCAAGAAATGTTATGCTTTGTAACAACTATCTTTAATCAGTAATCTTAAGTTCTTATATATTTGTTACTTTTTCGTTAAAAATGGTAAGAAAGTTGGCTTCACTCTCAAAATGTTAGGAAAATTATCTAAGTTCATTTACTTATTAGTTTATTTGAAAGGTTATGTTTTCATATTATTCTGTATGCTGTTTTATTGACTCCTTTCTTTTGTTTTACACTCTTAACTGTTTTTTAGATGTTTTCTTTGGGGTTAGAAATGTTTTCACATGTGTGTGTTACCAACTGCTTTTATCATTGGTTGCTTTGACCATCAACTGTCTGTGTTAGCAGCTACCTGTGAAACTGATAATGGTCAGTCTCCTGTCCTGGTAAGGGCATGTCGACAGACGATTCCAGAACGTCTCCTGGGAATGTTTATTGGTCAACTGTTTGTGTGACTGTGTGAAAAAGCCAATCTCTTTGTTGTTAACATAATAAAAGGCAGTTGGGGACTGAGAGCCGTCGAAGTTGATCCCAGACAGTGTTTAACGGCGGTTCTCCACGTCTGGCTCTCCCCTCTTCTGCAGAAGAGTAGTTTGTGTCTCTGGTTGATTCTTGCAGGTTGGGAAACGAAATAAACCCAACATATTGGGGGCTCGTCCGGGATCCCTCCATACCCGCCGCTGACGGAAGGAGCACGACGCGCTGTAATCTGCTGGCAGTCAGTTTCTTCAGACCTGTTTTGTAAAGTCCCGGGGGGTAACTTCCTCGCTGGGCCAGCGTTTTAGGTCACCTCCTTTTGCCAGCGTCGGATTGAGATGGGATTCAAACCGAGACAGAGCAGGAATCAACCAAGTAAGTGTAAGGTACGGGAGGTATCGAGTCGCCCGTTAGACGTCAAGGGAAAGTGTAAAAAAAAAAAAAAAAAGAGACGCAAAGTGTATGGTACGGGCGGTATTGAGTCCCCCGTTAGACGTCAAGGGAAAGTAAAAGGTAAATAAAAACACACCCGAAGGGAAAAATAGTACTTGGGCACCTAAAAAAAAAAACTGGGAAAAGTAAGTGATGGACTTGAGTGTGGAAGCTTAGCAAGGATTTTCCACTCAATCACCTGTTGAGTCGAAGTGAAAATCACCACAACAAGATTTGACCATCACCCCACTATTCCTATATCCCGTTTTATAGCGTCCACTCTAGGTGGTTAAAACGGGACTAAAACACTGTAANACCATCACCCCACTATTCCTATATCCCGTTTTATAGCGTCCACTCTAGGTGGTTAAAACGGGACTAAAACACTGTATAAAATGGGTTCGTCGCAAGGAAAGGAAAAAAATCTCACAGGAGATGAGAAGTTTATGCGTCAGATGGAGCCAAGAAGCTTAATGTACCTGACTAAATGGCAGAAGAAGTACGGTGTACGTGGTGTGTTAAAAGTAGAACAATGGAAAAACGTGGTGTGTAAATTAGAAACAAGTGCGAGTTCGAAAACTGGTACCAAGCAACAGAAAAAATTAAAAGAACTCGAAGTTGCGCGTAAGTGGTTAACCCAAGCACAGAATAGACAGATTGCGCGCGCTAAAAATAAATTGAGCCGAAAAACCGAAACTATGTTTGTTAGATCAGAAGATAATGAAACGCAACCCCTAGCTCGAGCACGTGCGCAACAATCTCAGCCCCCAGCCTCTGACCCAAGGGAGGACAAGGCACCAGGGAGCATGTCAACAGGCCAGTCTGCCAAAACAGACAATAAATATGAAACATTAGGTCCGTCCCATGCCACTCACAGTAAACTGGCTGCGATTGCTGCTAATATCCATGCCCAAATGGAAAATCCGCCTCCATATAATATTCCGGTTCCATCCAGTCCATGTCAGGATTTGTACCCATCACTGCCTGAGCCATCAAAAGAGTTGTACCCAATGGTTCAAGTCGCAAATCCTAATCCAGGGGAGGATAATAACAATCCTACTATATTAGTTTTCCGTCCATGGTCTCTTGAAGAAGCCCGAAGAGCTGTGGAAGGTGTAACTCCCCCACAGGAAGATCCTGAAAAATGGATCATGGATATGGAAGGAATTTATAATTCCTATGGCCTGAATGGCTATGAATTTGGCCAAGCTATGCAATCTTCTTTAGGGAAAGATTGGGCAAAAGTCCGGGGTACNTTCTCCCATATCAAGCTACCATGAGCACTGAACAACAGCATCAGTGGGATGAAGTCCAACAAAAGGTTAGGGAAGTCTTTGCTAGACATGCAGATTACTCCCACCTTAATTCAATGAAACAAAAATCAGGGGAAGATGTCGATGACTTTAAAATCAAGGAAGTCTTCACATTTCAGGCCCCCCGACCCCCGGAAGGAAACAGACGTGGATTCCAGGGTGGCAGGGGCGGCCCACGGGGTGGGGACGAGGTCGCAGGAGAGATTCCCGACCTTTTCTAGCATGACTAGATAAACCAAAAGGCCATGGCCAGAGTGTCTGGATTTAGTGAAACTGTATATGAGAATTGTGCCTACTGGGAATGGTTTAACTCCTTTTGAAATAATGCATGGCAGAGCTTTTAAGCTTCCTTTATTTAGAAACACCACACCACCAGACGACAGTGAGAAAACTTTAGCTGATTACATGAAAGACATGTTACAGTCTAAAGAAGTGTCAAATGCAAATTCACTGCCAGAAGAGCCTTTGTCTTCACAGGACCCCCAGGTGGTGGAACCAGGCGATTGGGTCTTTATCAAGGCCATTAAGAGACAGAGCTGGGCCAGCTCATGGTGGGAGGGACCTTTCCAAGTGCTTTTGACGACTCCCACCTCAGTTAAGATCGCTGAGAGACCATCTTGGATTCACCTCAGTCACTGTAAGTTGCAGAGAGTGTTGGAAGCCTAAGTGGGGACAGGGGCTAAGTCCACCTACAAAGGNAGCAAAAATGGGGTCTCCATGGAGATGGGGCCTGTTTTGCGCTGTGGCTGCTGTGTGCCTGTCCTGTTTTTGTTTTTTTCAGTCCAACCTTGCTAATTCATCTGGGGAGAAGATTTGTCCACACCACTGCTGTAAAGACTTGGCTAAGTCACCTTCCAGACCATCACCATGACAACATATGGCAGAATTATGCAGAGATGTTGGCCAGAGAGAGGAACATGACTGACTGCTACATCTGCTCGGTGATGCCAAAGTCTACCAGGAAACCTACGCTGTATGTCAGTCCCATGAATAGGTCCCAGGCCACCTGTTTCGCCTCCTGTGCTCTACGGTTCATGCCTATGAGTCCAGTCAACACATCGGATGCAGTGCACTCTCAACACCTGCGCCGCAGGAGAAGTACAGAGATTGCTTTCAAACCCCATGATCCTATCTGGGGCTCTAATGTTCCCAGCGAACACAAACATTGGAGTACTGTGGAAAAATGGGGACTGTCGTTTTTTCCATGGGTTGGAGTAGGAAAATCCATGTTGATGATTGAGACACTGGACTACAGGATGAAGACTCTGGTAAATCTTACCGTGGACATTGAGAAAGGACAGAACCAACAACTCAGTCAAATGCGTCGGATGATTCTTCAAAACAGAATGGTGTTGGACATACTGACAGCTAGCCAGGGGATGTGTGTAATGATAGGAACATCATGTTGTACTTATATTTCTCATACTAATAAAACTCATGTTGATGAAGAAATGTCTGCCTTAAAAAAACCCTGCAAAAGGCCATGTCACAAGATGCTGTTCCCTCACAAGGAGGTTTTCTTTCTTGGCTTATGTCTGGACCATGGTGGAATCTTCTGTTAAAATTAATGATGCCTCTTGTTGTTGTTGTTTTGTATTTTTACTGCCTGTATAATCCCTTGTTTAAAATCAATGATAGCCAAAACTGTTGGAAATGTTTTGTATCAGTATCAACTTGTTGCTTCCATCTCCGAGGAAGTCTCTGATGTCTAACGCTGTGACGGATGCATTGAAAATGCGTCAGCAAGTGATGTATTCCTGATGTTTATGTTAGGCGTCTTAATATGAAAAACAGGAGGGAAATGTTAGGGAAATTATCTAAGTTCATTTACTTATGAGTTTATTTGAAAAGTTATGTTTTCATATTATTCTGTATGCTGTTTTATACTATTGACTCCTTTCTTTTGTTTTATACTCAACTGTTTTTTAGATGTTTTCTTGGGGGTTAGAAATGTTTTCACATGTGTGTGTTACCGACTGCTTTTATCATTGATTGCTTTGACCATCAACTGTCTGTGTTAGCAGCTACCTATGAAAATGATAATGGTCAGTCTCCTGTCCTGGTAAGGGCATGTCGACAGACGATTCCAGAACGTCTCCTGGGAATGTTTATTGGTCAACTGTTTGTGTGACTGTGTGGAAAAGCCAATCTCTTTGTTGTTAACATAATAAAAGGCAGTTGGGGACTGAGAGTCATCGGAGTTGATCTCAGACAGTGTTTGACGGCGGTTCTCCGCGTCTGGCTCTCCCCTCTTCTGCAGAAGAGTAGTTTGTGTCTCTGGTTGATTCTTGCAGGTTGGGAAACAAAATAAACCCAACACAAAGATTAGTCAGTATTTATTGGACAGATTTATGAATAAAGCTGGTGTCATATGCAGAAATTAGAAGCATTCTTTGTTTATTGATTTTAATTTCTTGTGTAATTATTTTAATTGGCAGCTGATTGTTATGGCTGGTCAGGGTTTGTTCATAAATTTGGTATGTTGTAATTTAAAGCAGCATCAAACTGGACTTTGCAGTGGTGTGATGTTTTTTTAAACAGTTCGGAAAGAAATAAACCCTTCACTGTTCTGCATAAAATGTGATAAAGTTCAAGGGGTGTGAATTCCTTTGAACTGTGAACATTTTTTTTTCTTTTACCAGGTTTTTAAACTGTTTTAATCTTTCATTGATAAAACAAACAGCTTTTTTCAAATTATAATTATTACATTTAATTAACCCTTATCATAGAAAATAGATTGTCTCTTGTAATGTTACAAAATGTGGAAAAAGCGAAGTGCTGCAAATATTTTTGGATGCAATATGATGTTGCTCTACTCAAAATAGAAAGATAGCTACATTTTAGTAATTAAATGTCATTGCCAGAAGCTTTTAGTACATTTTTCATGTAAAACACGCTGCAAAACAATATAATATACAATAAAAATATACAATTTAGAGGATAACAACCCCTAATAAATAACTAATCACATTACTTGAGAAAACTGTGCTCATGCAAACTTGCTTAAAATCAAAATCGGATGGAGTGGCGCCACCAAGAGGCTTCAGAGAGTAACAGCAGCCCAGATAAACTGGGGTTCTGCTCAGCAACATTAGGAATATCATTTTATATGGTTCAGTTAAGGAGTGAAAAGAGCAGATTTCCATGAGTTTCACTATATATTTTATTTTAATATATACATTTTGTATTGTATTGTATATTGTTGTGAATCAAAACATACCATTCTTACTTTAAATGTAAAAGCCTGAATGTTAGAAGGTTTTACGTATAAACTACTTTATATTTAGAGCTCATAATAACACCTTTGACAGATACACCCACTAGACAGACAGCACTTTGTGAGACTGACCTCATCTCAAAACCCCTAATGTCCTTGAAAAAAATACACAAACATCACAATTAGCAGTGTACATAAATGTGCATCTGTTGTAGCCACAAATAAATGTGGCAGAAAAAAATGTTTTTTTTTTTGGTAGAAACTCAGTTTTCATATTTTAATTATTGTCAGGAATTACATGCTTTGATTTTATAGAATAATTAATGAATACATAAAAATTAGAACAATTGATTTAAAAGATAGTCATCTGTCACCAAACTTTGTTCATAGAGCTAAACCTTCAACAAAAGCAATTAGCAACTCCTCTTAAAACTCTCTATAATGATCAACTACGGTGCTTTCATTTAATTTAACTTCAAAAAGTGTTTAAATATTTGATTATGTATGGATTGGATTAGACGTAATACCTACCACCGGGATGAACATAATATTTACCAGATTTCCATCACCAGTAATCTGTTTAGTAAAATGTAGGATCACTGAGATTGTAGCAAGAAGCTCAGGGCTGAGAAACCAAAGCAAAGAGACACGGAGAAATCAACTCTTGTAGAGGAAGCTGTGACAGCTGTTGTTACATGGCTGGTTGTTACATTGCTGGTTGTTACATTGCTGGTTGTTACATTGCTGATTGTTGCAGGGCTGGTTGTTATATTGCTGGTTGTTACATTGCTGGTTGTTACATTGCTGGTTGTTACAGGGCTGATTGTTACATTGCTGGTTGTTATATTGCTGGTTGTTACAGGGCTGGTTGTGGTTTCAGCGTTAGTGACATTTGTGCGAACAGAGTAACTACAGGTTTCCACGTTGCCCACTTGGTCCACAGCCACCAGCTGCACATCAGGAGAGCAGCAGGAAGCCACATAAGTCACTAAGGTTGTATTATCAGCTGCTGTGCTGATGTTCATCGTGCCGCTGCCTTCTCTGAGACTGACGCTGTCCACACCCGTCCCATTCGCTGCATCAATGACCCTGACAGAGACTTCCCATGTTGACTGGCTGCAGTTGTCAGAGCAGTTGGACTGCAGGTTGAGCAGCTGGCACACTGGTGGAGTGAAATCAGTCACCTGTGAGAGTGACAGGAAAATATTATCAATATTTACCCTCAATGATGTGTCAGAATGCATAGAACACAAAATAACACATTACTTTGGAAAGGACAGTTAGACGCAGGACATCATAGTTGCTGTCTGCACCTCCAGGAGCCACGGCCTCAATGGTCAAGGTGACACCAGTACCAGATGGAGTGCTGGCAGGGGCTGTGATGTTCACTGTGCCATTAGCACTAACTCCAGGATCCACCAGTAAAGTGGATGGAAAAGATGCAGCAAAGCCTTGGTCATTGGTGGCTTGAATGATGAAATTTCCTCTTTCACCAGTTGTCATCACAGAGAAAGAAATAGATCGAGGTGTTCCTGGCTCCAACACCGTGTCTAAGTCATTCTGAAACAACAATGGAAACCAAAATGTAAAAGGGACAAGTGCAGTGAAAGTAATCTATGAAAAGTTTGAAGGATTCTGAATTGCTTCATTTGCTTGCAACAACAACAGTACAATGAATTAATGACAAAATATTTTGGTCATGCTTAAGAGTGCTTACAACAGTGACAGTGAGAACAGAGGCTTTTATGTTGGTGGTTGACTGTCTTTGGAAGATTCCTGAAGAAACTCTGGAAACGCCGGTTGAGTTTGTTGTGCCCTTCACAAGCACAACAAACTCAACCAATGGGATCCTGTCAAAGTGGACGATAAATGTTCCTCCACCCTGAGTCTCTATGGTGCCGTTAACCTGACCAGAACCCGACGATTCAACCAGTACAACCTCTGACACTGTGGCGACATCGTTTCCAATCAGTGTCACCAGCAGACTGGTGTTTCTTCCTTCAAAAATAAGAAAAAATGCTCAGTTACCCTTAAAAGTGAATAATTTTTGCATGTCATGGCTTTTTACTTTTACCAAATTGTACTTTTTTTTACCAGCTGTGGGGCGATTGTCAATCACATCAAACCCTCCAAATGGGCTATCTGACTCCTTAATAAATTTGAAAAGAAAGTCAATGGGACTTTCACCTGCAAAACAGAAAAATACAATGAAAGAAAGCCAACTAAAAAACAGAGGGGAACCCATAGGGACCTTATAATAACTAACATCTACATTATATTTATTGTTTAGGTATTTTCTAAAAGAATAAACCAAAGACTCAGGGAGTGTTCTTATTTTCATTTTTTTATAATGTCATCCAATGAGCATTCAGTATGCTTTGTTGCCAGGCAGACAAAAGACTGTATCATGATTCACAGAAAAATCAACCGATCATACCATCTCTAAATAATAATCATTTTTGCCAAGTCAAGATGTAGATTACAAATTTCTTGCAAAGAATATTGAAACTGAATATTATGTTGTCTTGCCATTGTAGTGTTTTTTTCTGTTGTATATTTAATTTTGTTATTTAAATATGCAGGATATGCATCACAATATCTGTGTAAAAATGTTACAAATAATTATTCGTGTTAAAATAATAAGTGCCAAAAAAGTAGGCATGCACAATTTTTTAATCTAGTGATTTAGGCATTAGCAACTGGTTTTCTGATGAACAAATAGAAATATAGATTAACCAGATGTTCAAAATTAGGACCTCGGAAAATGTCAGCCTTATATTTACAGACGTCTTACCTACAACTTTCACACTGTAGGCAGTGGTTGACAAAATTTGTAGTTCCCACAATCCTCCTTCTGCTTGCAGCTGCACAGTCTGAAGGTTTCCGACTGACTGGGATGAAATGATTGAAGATCCAGTTGTGTTGGCAATGTTTTGAGTCACACCTGAAAAGAAAAGCTCAGAATTTATACATACTGGTTTGTAATGACAATAGCAAAATGTTTGAAACTAAACTAATCCACCTCAACCCCATAACAAAGTAATTTATTTACCTGAAGGACTAATGAGACGAAAGACTACAGAAGTTCCTGTGATGTAAATGGTCAAGTTTTTTACTGTGTCATCAACCATAAAAGTGAAATTTTCTGATTTTCCAGCATTCCTGGCTGCTTGCAGAAGGGTCACCTGCAACAATAATACTTTTAAAGGTGAAATCTTAACGTTTCAAACATTAAAACAAAATAAAAAAGCTATTCTGTACCAGAGAGGAGCTGGTGGATTCCGTTAGGATGTTGATGGCCTCGAGCAGCTGACCTTTTGTGACTTCAACAGCCTGACCTCCTGAAGCCTGAGCCAGGTCTCTGTACAGCTGACCACCGGTTCTCGACATCCGAACACTTTGTTGTTGTTGGTTGTTGTCTGCTTGTCTTCGACGGCGAAAGCCAAGTACATCAGTTATCATGAAGTTCACCTGAAACACAATGAGGTGGGCAAAAACATCATTTACTGAATCTGCATGCAACCTAAAACATTAGAGATGATTCTTCGTGGTTTTTTAAGCATCAACTGCCTGAGGACATGCAGCTCATGTACAGACACTGACCGTTGGCAGCTACGTCACTTAATCATTCGCGGCGCCATGATGGACGTTGGAAATGAGGATCGGGAGTATTGAAGTGAGCGACTGAAATAGTTTTCCTAAGTTGTTTTTGTCAGTTTATTCGAGGCTTCTTATTGTTCCAAGACAAGCTAATTTGTCTTTGGACGTAGCAGACCTGGTTGGGTCTCACAGAAGGTTTTTACAGAAGCTTGAAATAGCTAGCTTAGAAACCGAGCCGTACTTATTCCCTCCTGATCAAATTACCGAGTTTTCCTGAATTCACACCACATGTTTTATGTCACTATGTCATAAGCAGCGTTTCCTCTTAAACCCGAACAGCCTTAAAAACGTACAGAAGATGAAACGCTAACCAGTTTTTTTCATGCATGCTAGGCTACATGTACTGTTTCCATGGTTACCAAAGATTAGATGTGTACCTTCACCATAATGCGATATTTGATATCTTCCTTACTCATACTTACTCATAATCATATTTACTTATGAAGCTTATGAACGTTAATCTTCTTAACTTGTAAAAAAAAAAAAAAAGTGTTCGCTGCAAATTCGCGGTTACACCGAGCGCTGCCGGTCATTCTGATTGACGGCTGCTACCATCGCCGCTCATCTTTCCTCGCTACGTTATCAAATAAAATGACAAGTTTGGTTTTCAGTCGACAGCGCAGCACCGTGAGACTACTTTTTTTTTTTTTTTTTTTTTTTTACTGCGAAATCTACTAAATAAAAGCGATACTAGGCTACCAGATGTGCGTTTTTTGACATGGTTAACTGGAGCTCGTTGGTTGTTATGACGTCCGTGACGGCGGAGTGGGCGGAGTTTAGAAGATAGTGACGTCACGTACTTAGCTTGAGAAACTACCGAACATAAATATCCACCAGTATGTAATATCCACACAAATAAATGAACTGATAAATTCTAAATCATGCAGCTAAATGTTTAAAAAAATAAATAAACAAACAAACAAACCAAAAACCCATAATACATTTAGAACGTTCTTCACCAGTCTTTCGCAAACTGTGGTCATGGAAACACCGATGGTCCGCGAGCACCCCCTAAAGGTCATGTGAACAACCGTTTATTTGACGGTACGCTCCATTATTTTCTGAAAACAAGAAATTAGGTCGCATGACCAGAGACGTACTCACCGTAGACTTGGTCTGCTCTATGAGTGCTAGCACTGTGTTTTTCAGGTAGTCATCTTTAGCTGTTGCATCCGTGAAAACGAAGATCTCCGAATTGGGAGGTGCACCAGTTAAAGCCAGCTGTATGAAGAAATTACAAAACTAGTTTATTTATTTATTTATTTATTTATTTATTTATTTATTTTCTTTGCTTCTCATACATAATCAGCTCGGTGGTATAAATCAGATCACCTGAAGTCCAGAAAGACTCATTTCTGGAAAATCTCCTCCTCCATTTGGGGTTAGTGAGTTGATGTAACTCTTGAAAACCTCTGGGTCTGTTGTCTGAAGCAGAGGCCCAAATTCTGTGATTGAAATAGAAGTCAGTGATATGTATATTCTGCACCACTTTCATCCAGACAGTTGGATTTATGTTGTTTTTCCCTTTTTTCCTTATTCAGTTGGCAATATAAGGACTATAAAACATGTGAAAACAATAGGAATGTGATTGTTTCCGCATAGATTAAATTCATAACACTGAAGGTGAAACTATCAGGGAGAAAATACAGTTCAGCACTGAACATTGGGATTCTACCTGGATCATTGAAGGGAACGAGAATGTAAATTGAGGGTTCGTCTTCTGTTCCCACTTTACTGTCAATAATCAATGATGTTACAGTCTTCACTGCTTCAATGTCATCTCCCATGCTTCCTGTCGTGTCCACGCAAAAACAAAGGGCTCTCCCTTTGAACAGTCCCATCATCCTGAGGTGCAACAAGCAAAATACAGAGGCAAAGCTGTTCATTTGATCTCTATTATTCTATAAAGCCATTCAAGTAAAGAGAAAATAAACAGCTTCCTACTGAAGGAATCCTCTGTCTCCAGCAACACTGCGAACGTCCTCCAGCAGCTCACTGGTTGCTGCTATCGCCAAGTTAGCTGCTTGGTTGTGAAGATGTCCATGTTCAGAGCCAAATGAATCTTTGTTGATTCCACCTGTAGGCTCAATTCCTTTTGTTCGATCAAATAACCCTCCATGGCTGCATTTTCCTGCTCATCATCAAACAAATCACAAAGAATATTTAGCTGTTGACACAGTCTTTATATATATATATATATATACACAAGTGGGCAGCAGAGTAAAGTATAACTACATTGATTTACTATTTGACAACCAAATAAAGTTCTTACCTGCTGGTTTTGTGGAGAATGGATAAAGTGAAAAATATCCCGAAGTAAGGATTTGTTCTTTTAAGATGTCCTCCAAAATATTGTTTCTGCAGTCCTCTCCATCACAGTTGCGGCAAGTTGCTCTTGTTTTGGCTGCATATTCACATTAGATTTGGTATATTTGAATATAAGCACATAAATCCACACAAAGCAAAACAACACCTTCTTTACCTGCTATTTTTCCAACATCGGCATTTCCTTTGATCAGATTGGAGTTTGGGAATGTTTTGCCTATTTCCACCCAGTTAGTGTGACTGTAGAAATCCTTCAAAACAAAACTACTGCTTAATTGACTCAAAGGAAGTATCAAGCTTTTTTGTGCCACAAGTGGGCAGCAGAGTAAAGATATCAGCATAGACCTTTGGTAACCCTTGTCTGCAGATTCAATGAAGCCCCACCCAACTAATAATAAAAACTGATAATTTCTCATGAGTGACAGTTTTAGGCAGCAAGAAAATAAAATGCAATCTCAAAGCTGTAGCAGATATACCTGTAAGGTATGGAGTATCTCTCCCAGAATCGATGTTGCTAAAACAAAGTTTTGTTTCTTGTTGGAAGCCTTCACAGCTGTTAAACCAAGTGTAATGAGAAACTGTCCTGCTGCTATGCTTTCATTATCGCAGTGATGACTTGGACTCAGCACATAATCCTTGTCTACTTGGCGGTTACTTTTCTGGATCCTCTCAATGGTGTCGATGAAACTTTTGGTTGATTTTGATGCACCACATGCAGCTGCTACAGCCTCAGCAGAGAAAGGTTGTGGCTGCATACACACACACAAATACACACAAATGCAGGTGTTTTTTTTTTTGCTTCAACAAAGTAATTTTAATTGCTAAAAGAGTTAAACCCAATGGTTTAATTTAAATACTTACAGGAAAAGTGAAGGTCTTTCCCTCAGACAAAGCCAGTGCACGGCACACCTGCAGAGTGACATTTAGGATTGCTCTCTCTGTGATCACTTCATGAATTAATGAGCCTCCATTAAAATAATTAAAAAAATTATTTGATATTTGAAATCCTTCAACTCCAGCCTGCAGAAGCAGGAAACACAACACAGCCAACTTGGACATCCCTGATCTCACGGACAAAAGCTCTTCCAAAGCTTATACAGAATTCAAAATCCTTCAAAACCTGCAAGACATAAAATGAGTTTTAAGAAATTTCTTAACACATTGTAGAAACATTAATTTCAGAAATACAAGTCAAAATATAACAGCATTTAACAAACGGTGCTGGATTAGATACAGTTAGAAAATGTAATCCCATTATAAAATTATGCTTCAGGTGAATCATTTTTTAAAAGTAAAATTAAACACCAAAGCAATATTAAAAGCAGTTATACTAATAAATTATAAGCATCTCTTATAATGAGATGCTTTATAAGAGATGCTTATCAAAACAGATGCCAATCAAAACGGTGATTGGTTTTCGTTATCAGTGACTATACTTTTCCCAACAACATCCCCACCAAAACTAATAATGACAAAATATGTATTAAGCTAATAACTGTCTTTATAATTCATATTTAGAAATTCTTTCAAATATTGTAAATGTGATTGAAAAACTATTCACAATTGATTAAAAATTACATGCAAATATTTTCTGTACCTGATTTCCAGAGCTCTCCTGGTGGTAATGTTCCTTTCATAGGTGCTGAAGTTCTTTCTTTTATCCTTTTATTTTTATTGTTTAGGCTCCACCTGATTGTTTGAGGAAGGTGGAGCCTTCCAGTCAAACTCTGAGTCAATTATCCAGAAACCACTTGTTCTTGTTCAAACCATTCAATCATTTCAAACAACTATCTCAAACTATGTTTGTTTTTATTTATCGAATAATCAAACATCATACGAGTTTTTAGGTCAAATTTCCATTGATATTGATCTTGTCATCAATTTCACAATATCAAATGGATTTAATGATAAAGTTAATTAAAGTTAATCACAAAAACCTTCCATCAGTGTGCTGCCATATAACCTGCTAACCTAATTTCAATAAAGACAGCAGGGTGGTTGCTTTTGAAGGAAAAGGTGTTTGAAATCTTTCTTCTGCCAAATCTTGCATGTGTTAGTGTGTTTTGTTTCTCCTTGAACAGATGTTCACTGGTGTGTGTACAGCTGTCTGTATTTCCCATCATCTAATGGCTGGGGGTTTAAGGAGCTGCAGGTTGATAATACCTTCTTGGTAAAGTGACACTACTTGATTATCAAGAAATGTCATTCAAACATTTCCTGATAATCCTGATAATCAAGAACTCTATGGATTGTGCAAAAATACTATAAAAGTATTGTTTTACCTACAAAGTGTGTAGGTATTATTATAGGTGTAGGTGTATTGTTATTACACCTATAATACCCTGTAATACCCCAATCTTTCCCTAACCTCTTTTAACCCTGCTTAGAATTTTCTAAGCAGATGCTGCTTAGGAAATTCAGCAACATCTGAATTGTTGCCATCACACAGTATTATTATTGAACAATATAAGGTGTTCCCTCATGCACTGGCAGTTTCAAGCATCTAGCCCTGCATATATATATATATACAAAATAAATATAAACAACTTCTCCAGAAATTATTAACAAAAAGATAAACAACAGATGACAAACTATTTGACTTGACTTATTTAAGCATTTGTGAGGCTGTTGAATGTTGAATGGGTTGAATTCTGGGTTATGTAAAGGAATATGAAATACCTCCAGACCCATTTGACTTTGCTTGGTGAACCAATAGAAGCCTTAGAACTGGAGGGAGCCATGAACAAACAGTTCCTAGATACAGTTGAAACTAGAAGTTTTTATTCACTATATAAAAAAGATATGCCTTTTTTCACACTGTCTGATGGAAACTCATAAAATCATTTGAAACATAACCTTTTAAAAATGGCTGGTATAAGACCAAATAATTTAAAAGAACAATTTTAAAAGGTTAGTCCAAGACCAGATTGCTAATCCCAAATTAGCTGCCTTATTTATAAAACACTGACTGCTTTATAAATGATTTATACAGAAGGGAAAATTACACATCCGAATCCCTGCAAAGCACAAAATTTCAAATTGATTTGTAGGAATAACAGCATAGTGGCACATCTCAAATGCGGAATCATTTGAGGTGTGCCAAATCTCAAATGTGCCAGTTTCACATGAAACTTTGACTGCAAAGTTTCATGTGAAACTTTGACTGCAAGTGCCATACTAAAACATAAATAGTTGTGTTTCAGAAAGTTCCACAATGTATCACATTGGTGAATTAAATTCAGTTGACTTTCTCATATAAAAAAGGGCTTTCCCTTGTGGAAGGTGAGAGTGTCTGTCTGCAGGCCTAACATATGGGTGGGGTGTGGGTGGGGTCATAAGCTGGATGAGCTGTGTGAATAAAACAAAATATTTCTCATTACCCCAACCTCAAGAATGGGTTTAAAAAATAATTACTTACAAACAGACAATAACTAACATGTTTTCTAAAAGCACCAGCTCTAACACACTCTAGTGCTCAAGTCCAGTCCTCAATGGCTACCATCCTGCTCAGATGCTTCCCTGCTCCAACACAGCTGAATCAAATGAATGACTTGTTACCAGTCCTGCTCAGAGCTGATCCTGGTCTGTTGGAGTAAGGATGCATCTAAAAGTTGCAGGATGGTCTTCTTCTTCTTCTTTAGATTTTAACGGCTGCTTTCATCCATTATTTTTACACTACTGCCATCTATTGGATCCTAATATCTATATCTCAAATTCTCATAATGATCCCAATATTTTAAAAAAACCCAAAGAATCTTCTTTTTCCCCTCAATACTATTTAACCAATCAACCATGTTCCCAAATTTTAATTCCGTATTAAAACCTAATTCCATTTTTTGCAGGATGGTCGCTCTCGAGAACTGGACTTGAACACCCCTGCTTTAGTGGCAGCTACTATCAGCTGTTACAAGAGCCTACATTAAAATCTGACACGAGGCTGGTGGGTTGGTTTAGGTGAGTCAAAACTTTCTCGACAACTCCCCGGTTAGACCTGATTTACTGCGTGTTAAAAGGCACAAACAACTGAAGGACATTATTTTACTTTCATTTCCAAAGACGGGTGTGGCAAGTTGTTTCTGCCTCTAAGTAACTGAGACTTATGGCAGCAACTTTTAAGATAATAAAATCTAGACAATGGCAGAGAACAATGAAGGAAACAACAGTTTCTGTTTTGCTTCTGTAAGCTGATATTGTGTTTCTCCAGTTTATTTATCTGGGCGTTTAATGTCCTGATACGGTTTGGGTTATCTAATAGAAGAACAAGTGTATCATTGTCACAGACACTGTGTCAGTGTCATTACCAACCTTTCTTGTCTGTTGCTTCAACTTTGACTGCAAGTGTCAGAACTTAATTGTACCAATTCAAAAACTTCTCTTTGCTGCAACAGCACACGCAGAAAACATAATGCATTCACTGCTGTTTGATGTTTCATTAGGAAATTTTAACATCTTTTTTATGACGAAGGCTGTTCAGGTCTCAGCCATTTGAAATTGTCCTGGATTTTGAGTTATTTGATTTCTTCCAGGTCTGGTAATATCGAACCTATGGACGACCACTTTGTTTTCACTGCAGATAAAATTTTGCTAATATTAACCAAAGTCAACTTGCAGGAGTTTGTGCCGATATAATGTGTAAATAAAATAATACATGTAGCTTTAGTCAGGGTCTAACAAAGCCTTGTTGGTTGACTGACGAGTTCACTTGAAACATGAGTCAGACTTTTAGGACTAAGTTAAATTCTTGTAAACGAAAATTGTGGCGGCATGTTGACGCATTTAAGTACTGACATTTATGAAGTCACGCGAAGACGGCATGCAAAAACTCAAGCTTATCATACATTTCATCACCTTTATCTTAAAAAACCATAGATAGCTAGAGATAGCTAGAATAGCTAGAGTTTAGACAAACTCGTGTATTATCATGGGAACTGAGAATCTCTGACAAGACTGAAAACAAATGCCTCGTTTTCATATTTTATGCCAAAAATTAAAAAGCTAGCCATCAGTTTATCCATTTTATTTTTGTTCTTAAGTGCGCAGAGAAAAACATTCTCAATGTTATTGTTCTTTCATTTCCATTGATGCAATAGTGTGGAAAAAAACTTGTTTTGACAGTCATACAATGAAACAGTTGTTCACTTTTTCATGACAAGATGAGTGACAGAGGACAATTCACACAAAGTGCATTTCACTCCTACCCTCTGTTTTTACTACTTGTTTGTACTTTTGGTGCTTTCATTTTATGTTAGGAAAATTATCTAAGTTCATTTACTTATGAGTTTATTTGAAAGGTTATGTTTTCGTATTATTCTGTATGCTGTTTTATACTATTGACTCCTTTCTTTTGTTTTATACTCTTAACTGTTTTTCAGATGTTTTCTTGGGGGTTAAAAATGTTTTCACATGTGTGTGTTACCGACTGCTTTTATCATTGATTGCTTTGACCATCAACTGTCTGTGTTAGCAGCTACCTATGAAAATGATAATGGTCAGTCTCCTGTCCTGGTAAGGGCATGTCGACAGACGATTCCAGAACGTCTCCTGGGAATGTTTATTGGTCAACTGTTTGTGTGACTGTGTGGAAAAGCCAATCTCTTTGTTGTTAACATAATAAAAGACAGTTGGGGACTGAGAGTCGTCGGAGTTGATCCCAGACAGTGTTTGACGGCGGTTCTCCGCGTCTGGCTCTCCCCTCTTCTGCAGAAGAGTAGTTTGTGTCTCTGGTTGATTCTTGCAGGTTGGGAAACGAAATAAACCCAACATATTGGGGGCTCGTCCGGGATCCCTCCATACCCACCGCTGACGAAAGGAGCACGACGCGCTGTAATCTGCCGGCAGTCAGTTTCTTCGGACCTGTTTTGTAAAGTCCCGGGGGGCAACTTCCTCGCTGGGCCAGCGTTTTAGGTCACCTCCTTTTGCCAGCGTCGGATTGAGACGGGATTCAAACCGAGACA
>CAEGAD010067365.1:0-131290 GCA_903067055.1 Poeciliopsis paucimaculata
ACCAGGGCCTCAGGGAGGAACTAGAGAGGGCCTGGAAGGTGAAGACCACAGTGGTGCCTGTGGTCATCGGGGCCCTCAGGGCCCTCAGGGCAGTCACCCCCAAACTGGAGCAGTGGCTACAACAGATCCCAGGACCAACATCAGACATCTCAGCCCAGAAATGTGCAGTTCTAGGCACAGCAAAGATACTGCGCAGAACCCTCAAGCTCCCAGGCCTCTGGTAGAGGACCCGAGCTCAGAGGATAAGAACCACCCGTGGTGGGTGAGAAGGGAATTTTTTTTTTATTATATATATATTAACAAGAAATAATAAATGATACAATAAATGCCCTAGCCTGTTGCAGATATTAAAAGGAGATTTTGCATAAGAACCTGCGGGAAAAAATCTACTAAAATCACCATTTCTTGTTGCAATCAAAAAATCTTTTTATTTGGTGTAGCAAGAGCCACAGGGGAGGGGTCAAAGTGGCAAGGCTATAGGCTAGATTGCTCACTTTTTGTTTCCCTTTAATAGACTCACCATGAGTGACTGGACTGGACCGTGTCTCACCCTTTTAGTTACTCTGAAGTGGAGAAGAGCGATTTGGACGTAACGGGAGCAGGAGAAGTGTGAGAGGGTTAAACACTGTGGATTTAGATGAGCTCTGCCTCAATCTGATCTGAACGGTTGCATGCACTTTAATAAGCACTTTAAATTATATTAAAGATGCAAATGTAGCCTTTATGGGGGGGAGATTGATATGCATGGAGGAAACGCACGCGCGTCTTTGCCTAAGTGTGTATAACACTTAATCAGGCTCCTCTGTTCATTAGTTCAGTGTAATTGTGTTAGCAGTGTTGCTGGCAGGGCGGGAAAGAAAATATCTGTGTGTAAAGGTCACATCAGAGAGGAGATGACATGAGGATAGATGACATACGTGGGAGCCTCACACACATCCCCACCATCGCACAGCGACACACTCACACATAAACACAAAATGCCGCTCTCAGATTAGGACGGCTCCGCTCGCATTTCTGAGCATGTGTTCGGTTATCTTTCGTTCCCTTAAGCTATAGCATCATGTGTGCGTGCAGAACGTGTGTGTAGGTCTGCGTAGGTGTTTGAGTGGTTCATTCAAGTGGCAGCATTTAATCAAGTGTGTTATTCCTTCCCTTTTTTAAGCTCTGAATATAAAATGTTGGCTGCACAGGGAGCTGGGCCCATAGGATTTTGGGTAATAGTTTGGGTTCATTTATAAAATCAGACGGGATTTGTTTTAATTATGAGATTTAAAGAAATGTAAGTTCAGACACACAGGAGGAGATGTACAAATAGCAACACAAACGGCAGCAGAGGAACATTTTAATTGTCTCTTAATACCAGTTAGGCTCACATTTTTTCCTGCCTTTCTACGTGTGTAGGTGTTGAACATATCTCCTTAGTGCAAGAGTGCCTGGAATACTGAAATGGATTGTTGACTTTGGACTTATCCAGGACTCCTGCAATGCATTTGCATGGCCACAAGCAGCTTACAAAAACCCACCCAAAAAACCTTTCAAACTGTCAATGGCGTGTTAAGTAACATTGTGTGCACGTATTTTGGCTCTTGAATGCGTTTTTTTCCTGAATATTTTGGAAAGTTTGATAGTGAAACTTGAAGCTGCTGCTGCACAAGTTACTCAGTAGGTTGTTGTTCAGTAACCAGAGAGTTAGTAAGTTAGTTGATGGCACCACTTTTTCTGTGAGAGTTTGAGCAGCTAAAGTGTTTGACTGTGACTGAAGTCAGATCTTTGTATGTTATCTTGATTTTAAGCACATAAATTCTAAACATGTCAAGAAATTAATAATTTGTTTGTAATAGTTTGTCAGCTTCCTGTTTGGCAACCTGGAGACATCCAGAATAGAGTGATCCATATACTTTTTTTTTTTTTTTTTTTTTTTTTTTACATGAAATGACATTTTGGAGCTGCTGTAAGCAGTGGCTGTCAAACACAAAGAGATGAGGTAAGACGTTTCATTGCTTAATAGTCACCATATTAAATCTGAACGAGAGAAACAGATCAAGGATGAAGACAAGGACAAGCAGGTTGTCATGAAGAACCCGGAGGATTGACGTGAATCAACTCTACATCGTTTCCTCATCTTCTCATATTATTTCATGTCAGGTTAGTCTACGTTTCTGTTACTGTCACTTCCTGATAGAAGTGGTGATTTATTGGGTTTGTTTTGGACGTCTCCTGACCAGTGCTTCCCTGATACTTTTACAGACGTGAGCTTGCTGTCTATATATGAAACATATGCTGATTTAGGAAAATATCACACAGTTTTGCTCCAATATCTAGACTGTACCTGTCAATTATGTCATTTTAGGCAGGCTGAACTCAAGCTTACAGATGATTTATAGGTTTTCCAAATAAAAAGCCTGTGGCTGGTTTCTTTTTTTCTTTTTTTAAATGACAGTAAATAGTTCTTATTAACTGCATGTTTTCCTTTGTACAGCCTGCTGACACATTTCTTTCCCAAACTAGCCGCCAACCGGCTGTGAGCTTCACTGAACGCAGATTGGATAAACAAACCATTACTAGTGATCTGGAGCCAATTTTAACTAAAGCTAGCCAGATAAAGAAAAGTTTGTATCAAAGAGTTTTTGCGAATTTAGAACATTGGAGTAATTTAAATGATTGGAATGGAGGGAAGTAGATTGATTTGGAAATCTGGACCCACTTATCTGGATATTATATGGATATGGGAGCTGTTTGTTTTCTAAAGTTCCTTAAGATGAGCTTTATTATGAATTGAAACCATATAAATTTCATTAATTCGCTTTCTTGTGAGATGGTTTAGCCATCGCTTGCCAGCTTTTCATCAAAAGTGGTCAAAGCAAAAGTTAATGATGCATTTGAAAAAGTTTAATACAGTGAACCCTTGCTATAATGCGGTTCACAGCCTCGCTGCTTCGCTTATTCTTTTGTTCGGTGTTTTTTTCACAGTGCATTGTGTTCTGCGTCCTGATTGGCTAAACAGTCTCCACGCTTCTTCTCTAAACACCGGGACGAGCCAATAACGTTATGGCATTTAAATAAACGTATTACAGCTTGGCAAATTTTGGCAAATATTTTTGCCCAGAAGAAAAAAGAGCAACAGCAAGTACCGATGTTCTTCTCTCAAAAAAACACACCTGCACCAAAGGCTTCAGAAGAAAAAGATACTGCAGGGCGGAGTCAGGCCGCAGCGTCACAGTCAGAGGCACAGTGAAATACGCGAGTCACAATCTGTCCTACTGTACTTTGTATTGATGATTAAAATGATTATTTTACTCTAGTTATTTGTAAGAAAGCGTTACATTTGTTAAAAAAAAATGCTTGGGCCTGAAAACAGGTTTTGTTCTTTGGTTTCAGTGTAGAGTATTTAATTATGCTGCCTAATAATTGTAAACATATAAAGGTAACTACTTCATGGATTTCGCCTGTCACTGGTTCTTTTTGGAATGCAACCCCCGCGAAAAACCAGGGCTCACTGTATAGATAGATCAAATATGTCACAGCAAGAGCTGGGAAAAACCACCTAGAATTTACCACAAACTTTTTTCTTGCATTTACTTCCTTTTTTGGTTTGTAAAGTTATATTATAAAGACTCAAACTATGGTTTCGGAGTTGCCAGTGTCACCATGGATATAATTAGGGAATTACCAAAGTTTACTGGCATTTGGCTCAAAGGTGCTATTAATTTTACAGTCAAGTAAATAGCCAGGAGGCTTAAAAATGGAAATGATCTACAGTGCAGCCGGACCACATGTGGAGATTTTTTATTGTTGGTCAGAAGGAACCAACTCAAGGTGATTTAATTACTTTTAGGTTCTTCTTTGAGCCAAAATGCACAAAAAATACATTTTTTTTTCTGGCAAGAAAATATGATGTTCCACATCTTGGTGTCAAATACAAGCATTTTGTAGAAAATAAACATGTAAAACACATGTAGTACCTACATATTGTTTCAGTCCATATTTTCATATCCAGGGACTGGTTTGAAAAACATGAAAACACAAACTTAAGCACAACAAAACAAGTCAGGCTTAAATTTGCAACAACTGTTGGTTTTCAATAAAATCACATCATGAGTCAGTGTTATCTAAGCAAAGGATAAATCAGTTGGTACTCTGGCAAAAAAGTTACAAATGTATGTAAACCTGAAGAAAAAGATTCTTGACCAAAAATATAAACACAAATGCTTTAGGGTCATCATGTAGGAATGATTGTTTATGTCTGTTTTAGTCACTGCACACACTCTCCTAAACACAAGGTGCCACTGGAACAGGAATGATGGCAGAAGGGTTAAAAACAAATGGTGAAAACGTTTAAATCTCTCTTTTCATGACTGACATGAATTTTGTTTCAGTTACAATCATTAACAGTCATTAAAGCACTGTAGTTAATTTTGGATAACATTGTCAACCTTAATTCCAAATTACATCTGAAACCTCCAACTTTTCAAACGGCTCTCTTTTTTGTTTTTATGAAATTTATGTCCTGGCATCTGTTAGATTCCAGCACAGCTCTTCTTTTAATTTTCTTAAACTGCAGAATTAATAACTTATTACTAATGGCCATTTGCTTAGTAATTTATCAAATTACTATGATTGATTACCTAAGAATTAAGGACATCAATTTGTAATTGAATTGCATTATTATTGGATCCAGTCTGACTCTCTTTTACTGGGTTGGATGAAGTGGAAGTGGTGACTGAAATAAATTGGATTGAATCCAATCAGATGTAATTTGATTCAGATTAAGCCTCGTGGTATTATCTATTTAACTGTATGTAATGGGCTTCAAGATGGCTTTTTGTTGCTACTTTTGGCTGCTAATTGAATTGAACTGAACTGAATTTTATGAGCAGTTTTGTGTAACGCAGCTTGAGAAAATAGCTGTCTCACCCCCACATGTAAAGTCACTTGCATGATCTTTGTGAATAATTTTGTTTTCCCACTGCATCACCATTGAGGAACCATTCATTTCCATGTTTATAGAGATATTTCTGTATTTATTTACGCAAAACCTTTTTTTTTTTTTTTTGCTGGCTGCATTCAACACAGATTGACTGTGTGCTAAATGATGAGGTTGTTCCTTCCTCATTCTTTTCTTCTCCATCTCTCTTTAGCCTTCTCTTCGCTGTTCTTTTAATTTTCTTAAACTGCAAAATTGCTCTTGTGTGGTGGGCAGCCATTTTCGATTATCCACGCCAAATCTTCTGATAAAGTACTGTTTCTGGGCCTATTCAAGCACTCAAAGCCCTTCTAAATGGCTGTAGCTGCAGGGTCTCTCTTTAGAAACCAACACAAACACACATGCACTCAATTGCTGTGATTTCAGCAACCACCATGGGAATGACGTGACTGAACAGTCATTTTGGTTTCCTGAGGTTTGTCAGCACGTTCAAATAGCTTTGCTTTACTTCCTTCTATCTCTACAAGCTCAAATCTTTAGAATTTTTTGCTGAAACATTTAGTAGTTGTACTATCGAATAATACTGTCACTTTGTGAAATATAGAAGTACATTCTTCTTTGTAATAAGTAAGAAAAAAATCATAGGACTGATCTTTCGGCCCTCCAGCAACAGGTTGGGGAGGGACAACACTGTACTACGCTGTTGTCCACATAAGTTGTTTCCATTGACCATTTAATTACAGGATTTGACATTTTGAAAATACATTTGCTCAAAGTATGCATGATTTTCAATGTGTGAACAAACTTATTTGTGTGCGACTTTTAACTGTGTTTCTTATATTACGGAAACACTGCAAATTGCTGTTTTCAGTTCTCTTCATATTTGTAACAGAATCACAGCTGCAGTTGGGGGAAATCTCCAGTCATACTAGGACTTCCTCTGACATGTACATGGACAGACATTAATCCACAGACTGTAGTGGTATTCATATCTTAGGCAATAGATATGCCTCAGATATCTATTATTTTAGGATGGCAGACGAAGGGGAAGGTTCAAATACTACAGGTTAAAAAAACAAAAACATATCATATTCTGTCAGTTGTGTACTCAGTGAATTTCCTTCAACATATTTGCAAATTAATGGGTGTTGCATGCCCCTGTGTTGAGTTGTTGCCCCCTATTTGCATGGCTGTCTTGGAGGTCAATGAAGCCCTAAATTCACTGACCTCCACTGAAGTACAACAGACAAGATCCTGTGGTATCTTGTCTGTTGTAGCAGCAGCATCTGGGTTATAATTTTAGCTGCATTAAACTGGGAAATCTGAAGATTTCCAAAAACAGGTATTCAATGTATAGTGAAAATTGTTTAGGCCGTTTGCAATATTTTTAACCCACAGTGCTAATTATTTTGTTGGTGATTTCAGTAAACGGATGGTTTTCCTGTTACTGTGGTGAAGTAACGGGGAACCATATGACTGGATTCTGAAGCGTGTTGCATAAAGCTGAAGCTGAAAAGTTGTTTTCTCCTGACCCGTTTGTATTTACATCAACCGTCTGGATTCAGTTTGAATGTAGATACAGTAGTGCATCTATATTCTAGTGTTTTATTCTGAATGGTAAGTGTGGATTTAGTTCAGGAGATAAATCCCAACCTGAAGTTTTTATTTATTTATTTGGTTCTTATTCTCCTTATTATTCTGTAGAAGTCTGTATTCATGCAGCTGGTAATTGAATCCTACTGACTCTGGTCAGCAGGTGTTTTTAGTGATAAAGTAGAACAAGCTCCCTGTTTATTTGGGACCAGATGGGAGTCATGTTTACCAGAATGAGTTCAGAGGATGATTATTTTATGTCAGCTCTTAGAGTAAGAAGATTATTTTCCTATTTTCAGAAAAAAAATATTTTAGAAATTCGGTTCCTCTTCAACAAATAAGTTTTTGTTATTCACTTCAGATGATCTGATCTGCTGGAGGGCTCCAGAAAAAAACCTCAAATAAACACCCCAGTTTTGTTTGTTTGCACTTGTGGAAAAGTACTTTGAATCACTGCTCTGCTTTAACTCCTTTACCTTTTATTCAGGGGAAAGTACTAGAAAAGCAGAAGTGGGCCAAACACTCACACACAAAAATTAGGTACAAGTTGATGGATCTAAACATCTGAAACAACACAGAGGCGGTGACACACTCGCACCGTGACACTGCTAAAATTTGCTGTTGACATTTCTACAGACAAAGAATCCAACAACTTTTGTAAACATTTGAATATCATTGTGGTGTTCTTGTAGTTTGTAGTGTTGTTTCTCTGTTCCAATAGATGACATTTTAGTCAGCGGCACACTGGACCTAAATCAAAGATCGTACTGTAGAAAATGTGTAACTGTACAATAACTTAGCATAATCCACATGCCTCTGTGTGGAGGCTCTCAAAAAGCATTCCAAACCACTGATGTAATTACAGTCCGTTTTTCTTTTTTTGCATTCAACTGTTTCTTTTTTCTGAAGAGATTCCACCTTCAAAATGTAAATTGTTAGATTGGAAACCTACAACAAATGCCTAGACAGCAAATTTGGTCAACCTCCTGAACATTTTTGGTTGAAAATACGTGGTAAGGTGGTGGTATTATGTAAGTTGACATGTTTGAGCTTTACATCATGTTATAATGTTATTCCCTCATCAAAAACACACCTGGAAGTGCTTGATTCTGTCAGGCATGTTTGAGAACTCCTGTTATCTCCCGTGGCAACCACTGATCTCCTTCAGACTAGCCAGCAGCAACTTGGTGGAACTGAGCATCTGTCATAGGAGCATTATAGGAGCTACTTCTCAGAGCAACGCTGGTAAAAGTTTGTTAAAGGGTTAATAGAAGAACCAGGTCTTGATGATTAACTGAAGGCAGACTTTCAGAAATAGTAGGAGTTCTTCAGTAAGAGACAGAGGCCCGATTCGAAATAGTTTAATTACAAAATCAAATTTCTTTAAGTCTTATTTGATATATATAAAACATTTTTAAAACAACTGAAAGTAAGATAGATACTTGATCGTGCTATAAAATAACACTATATCCCTGGAAAACACATAATACTGACCTTTTAATTGTCCAAATTCCTGCAGGCTAAAATCTTTATTTAAGATTCATCTAAATTGAATTTGAACTCAAAGTGGATGCCCAGATCTGAGCTGATAATAGATTAGCTCAGAGTTTCCTCAAACTCTGAGCCTCTGAACTACCAGTCTATTGTTACTGTCACTGTTTAAGTGTGAAATAAATCTGGTTAAATCTTTTTCTTTCCTAACCAATAAAAATTCTTACCCTACTAAGAACTTCTGATAACATAAATCATATAATAAGTACCCAAGCCTATATTAGATATATTAATTTTGCAGCAGTCTGAGTAATGGTTGCTTTAGATGGTATTTCTTTCTTGTTAGAAATAAAATAATATGATAGAAAAGAAATTCGATCAGGTTATGTTCTAAATTTTTGCATAAAAGCCACACAGCTGGCAGTTTTTTTTTCACTTCTGATATTTATTTTTAAGTTATTATAACAGATTTATTCTTCCTCAGGAGGCAGCATTTGTGCTGCTTTCCTTTGGCAAAACTCTAAATGGGTTTTAGTCTTTATGACCTTTTCCATCTTCAGGTAAATTAAAATAAATCATACTTTTTGTCCTAAAAAATCCACCTTTAGTCTATACATTTGACTTGATCTGGTAAATACTATTCAGTTTTGCAATAACTGTAAATATATTGTGGAATGGAGTGGTGGCTTTCTTCTCTTTGATACAATTACAGTTTGTTGTCCTTTGTTGCATGTGAATGGAAATATGCATCAGATTAAACGGTCCATCTGAAAATTCCTTAAACCTTTTCCACTGTGGAGTGTGTTATAGAGGAGACTCAGTCAGATTAAGGTTCATCCACTCGCCTCTGTTCGCTGTGATGTTTTTTTCTCAGGATGGCTGAGCTGCTGCTGTGAGCTTTGAAAATGAGCTCATGTGTGCAGTGTGTGCATTCTGTCTTTATGGTTGGCAATGAGTGTGTGTGTTCTTCTTGTTTGTTACTTGGTGGGACCACAGGTAGTTATTTGATATTAAATGATGTGAGGCCTGGTGTGTGTGCGTGCATGTATGTGTGTGTATTTGGATCATTTGAATACTCTGCCGGCCAGGCAGTGTGTCCACGCAGCTGTCTGTGGGGTCAGTGTGTCAGCTGTGGAATGCGACTGCCAGTGAACCACTGTGTCCCGCTGCATGGTGCTGCTGCAACCCACATGTCCTCACACAAACACTGGACCACACGATACTCTCCACATCACACATTTACTTCACATGAATTTTTACCTTCTCTCGTCCCATTCAGACAACTGAAGCATTTTCTTTCCATGAATTCTGGCTGGAAATGCCTGTGTTTGGTCAGATGAGGCTGCACTGTATAGTTGCAGGGGTTACAGGTGGATTTGAACTGAAGCAAAGGGGAATTTGTTGCTGTATTTCCATTACAATTTTGTTGGTATTCAGGTATTGTGAACCCCCCCCGCCTCCCCCACTATTTCGCAATTGCAGTTTTGCTATTAAATAAGAAATATAGTTAAAATTTCATGAACAAGTTTGTAGATTGGAAAAGTCAACAAGACAAACAGTCAGTCAGTTCTACTGATTGAAAAACATCTGCCTGGGTCTCTAATCAGCATTTCATGGGCAACGTTTTCAAATAGAAATATTGTAATCTTAAGCATTTTCTGCAAAGTGATTTCCCAAAAACATTATTGTTCTCATGCTTGTTCATATACTTAATAGGATAATTACATTAAAAAAATAAAAAAAATATTTGGAAAGTTTTTTCCTGTCATCTGTGAACCTGAAGAAAAAACCTGAATCATCCATCTTTTCTCTATTTTTTACAAAACAAGAGCTGGGTGTGAGTGGACAGCTGTCTGCAGCATTAGCCCATGTCAATATTATGGCTTTTGAAAAATAGATTTCAAATAGAAATCTCCTCACATTCAAGCATGTGTCTGCCTTCTGGCCCTTGTCTCACGTCTTCCTGTCCTCTGTCCTGATCTGACCTGAACTGGGACTAATGTTTCCGCCATCTGCTGCGAGACGCCTGGACCTAAAAAGTGAACTGAACATCTCAGACCCAGAACACATGCCCGGTGCAGATGTTTGCCTCGCCTGCAGCTAAAGAATCTGTTGAATGCACAGCAGTCTTTTGGAAAGCTGAAATCAGTTACTTATCCTTCCAAATGCTGACAGTCATTCCATTTTTAGATTAAAGGTGCTTTGTGCTAAAATTAAATTACACATCATGTACGTTTTTTTAATGCTTGGTCATTTTTAGTGATCAGCATCGCTAGCCTGGTTAGTTCACTTTCACGTTACTTTTCTTGGTCATAGACTTTTGTCAGTATAACCTTCATTTTTGTTGGTCGGTCATCCGCCAGGCTGAAAATCTTCTAATTCCAGCCATTAACGGTTTTCTACTGATCTTTGAAGTTATGCCTGTATTATTAAATTCATACCATCAATCCCAAGTGGAAGGATATGCCTTCACATTTTCTGTCGTCTCAAAAAAAGAGGCAAAAACATGTTTACTTGTACATCTGACTTAATTGCTAACATGCTATTTTTTAAGGTTAAAGTCTTGATTAGATGTAAATTGACTGCTTCAAAGGTCACCTGCCAACAGGTTTGAAGTTCACATAAATTCTACCTTTGGTGCAAGGTGTAAAAAAAATACCTTGATCTTTAAGAGTAAGTTGTAAGTGTTGTGACTTGATTATGCAAGTGATTATTTGCAGGAATGCATCCCTCCAGGGTCGCTTGCTTTAATCAACAGGGTAACCAAAGTAGGTCAAAGTTTCAAGTAGTTTAATCCACTTCCTGTCGCCGTTGATTTCACTCTTCTCCGCCGTTTGTCTGGGAGACTGGTGGGCAAACCTGAAAAAGTGTCAGTATGAATTCATATCTTTAGCTTTACTTGTTATTTGTTTCGACTTTAAGTATATGTATTATATGCACAGAATTGATGTTTTGGCTAATGTGCCTAGACATGCTTCTGTTTGTCTTTGGGTAGAAAACAAGAATTGAAATTTCAAGGATGCACATTTGCATCTAGACCAATGCAGTGAGGCCAGCAGGCATGTGAGCTAAATGCTAAAGAAGTGGTGTGTATACATTTGCCTAAGTGTTTGGCCAGGATCTGTGGTTGTGCGGGCGACTGATATGCCAACAGCAATAACTCAAGTCAGGGCGAACCTGAATGTGACAGTCGTTTCATCCGATGTGGCAGGCGGACTTCAAACACAGAAACCTAAATGGACTCAATTGAGCACCAAAGTTTCAAAGTGATCATTCATAGGACAATGTAAAATCCTGACCAGTTTTCAGGAGCTAGTTTGTCCCGTTCTACGGCTAGAGTTGGCTGTAGATGATGTTATAATGACGATTTAGGTTTTTTGTGGGTTCTTTTTCATATAACACATTTTTTGTCTCATTGAACACTCAGTCCCATAAACAGACTGTATAGCACAATTTTTAACGTTGGAGTTCATCGCCCTAATTCAGGGCTGCCAGCCAGGTGTAACTGGTCGCTACTCCACTTTCTCTTGGGTGTCATTTAAAAACATTAAGCTTCCTAATTTTGACAGTTCTAAAAGTGCAATGTCTTCAAAACCTAATATATACATATAGCACATAAGATAATTAAAAGAAAAAAAAAAAAAAAGCTTTTTAAGTAAGATATTGTGAGATTGTGAGGCTGTTTTATGACTAAACAAGGGCATCTTTCTGTGTACAAAGATGGACATTTGTTCCCATTAGAATATCCTGTCCCAATTTTTTTTTTTGTCTGATTTTCTTTTATCATTTATTTCTCCATAGTTCTACAAATGTCTTTACAAATAAAGAACATTTTTCTCCTTTTGATCTAATTTTGCTATTAAAAGAAAGACTTTTAAATCACTACCTTGTTTCTCTGTTCTTGGATGTCTTCTTCACTCCTCTCATCTATTTGTCCTAGTTTAGTCAAACAGCTGTTGACATCACAGATCAGTTTCACTGGTTATTAAGCCTATATTGCTACCAAGCCCATTCTTCATGCTATTTATAGCATTTCTGCAGTAGATCAGAAAACCATGAGAACGGAAAGTGGCAAGAATAGCTTCATTTTCATGTCTTTTATCAACCAGTACAAGTATTTCATCCATTTTCTTTTCTCTGTCGTGGATAATGCTTTGTTTTACAGGAATACATTCAGTCTGTTTATTTTATGTCTCTAGATTTCAAGCATAGATTTTGTTGAGATAAATTTAATCTAGTGTACTCGTTTGAATTGGTTTTGGACAGCACACTGTACGTCTGTGTTGCATGCTTTCAGTGTGAGGGTCTGAGACAGCAACAGTGGCCGGATTGTCCTGATGGGACGGGCAGCAGCACCGTCATCAGGGCCACTGTAATCAGGGCCGGCCAGGAGATGAAAGACACTATTGACTGGGAGGAAAGTGTCTGAGAGGAGAGGGAGAGGGAGGAATGTAATGAAAGGAAGAATAAGGAGCAGAAATTGGAGACGAGAATAGTTTGCTGACCAAACGCTATTACGATACAAGCCTTTCCCTCGTGATCTGAACCTAGCTGTGCATGCACCACTGAAGTAATATAGAACATTAGCCTCTGCTATGTTCAGCAGAGGCTAATGTTACTGACAAACTGTAAGAAGGCTTCAAAAATACATTTTTTTCCTCAAAATTTGCTTATTTTATTTTTTAACTTTTTCTTACTTAGGAGAGCAATGGGATGAGCAGCGTTTACTATTTTTACTTAAAGTTGTCAAACAGAGATAATCTCATTCTGTATCTCTATTGTATAGTTGGGTTCTTCAGCTGGTCCATTAAATGGATGTGAAATGTTTGGTGGAAGAACTTAAAAATATAAAACCACCACCAAATAAATGTTTAGCAGTACTTCTAAACTAAATGTACAAGATGCACAGATTCTTGTCCCTTTTTTGACATTTCGGTTTATTTTTAATTGCTTTTAACTTTTAACTTGAAAAGTTGACGTTATCTAATTAGTTAGTGAAATTAACTATTGCTATAGGTTAACTGCTAATAATGTTGTCCTTCAATAGACTCTTTGCTATGCCAACAGGCAGATTACAGCTTGGTTAGAAAACATAGTTAAAGAATTAAAGAACTAAATCAAAATATAAAATTATGACCAGATAAGAGTTCAGTAATGCTTGTAAACTAATTATCAGTGATGTACAGATTCTTGTTACTTTTTGGCATTTTGGTTTAGATTGCAGCGCTAGTAAGAGCCTGAAAAAATAATGCTAGCTATTTACTAGCTGTTAATAACACTCTCCTTCAAAAGACTCTGTTATACCAACAGAGATGCTAACAGTCATGCTAACTCTGTTTAACATAATTATGCTAAATAGAGTGATGAATAGCGTTCCAGTTGCTGGTGGCTAAACTATAATATATTGTGAATATTTTAAAAGTTTTGAAACTGAGATTAAAGGAGTCTTGGTCTTACAAACCATCATTTCCATGTTGCAACATAGTGTGTTTCTAAAACATTAATGGAAATGAATGGTAATATATTAAATTATCTGTGTTTCTCAGACTTTACCACTTCTATTTTGCCAAGAAGTGTTAACTTCCAACACTGTCAACTTCAGCAACATCCATTGTCCTCATCACAGAGTATAAAAGACTCAGGAAGGTGTTGGTGCTTTAGCATGTGGAAGAGCCAAGCTGGTTTTCAAGACCTTAACTGTCCTCAACTGCATTTTAAGAGCCTGCCCAGCCTACCGTCTTCCTATCAGATAACAGGATATTGAAAATGAGTGAATGGATGGTTGTAATAAGAAATGGATGGATGGTTCATCTCTCTTTCTTTTTGTTAGCTTTCATAGCAATCTGTTTTCACCATCTCCACTGCCTTTATATTCTGCTGGTGTGAAGCCAAGTAGCTTTCACTTTTGTCCCTCTCACTTTTATTTCTTTATTTGATCAGTTTGGATGGTTTTCTCCAGCACTCTTTTGTTATTTAAAAAAGTGACTGAATTCTTTTATTTCCAGCCATTTTCTGTACACTCTTGTCCCTAGAAGGGTGCTGGTGCCTATCTCCTACAAACGTTTTGGGTGAGAGGCAGGGCAACACAGAGAAACCACCATACACATTCACACCAAAGGAGAATTTAGCAAGACCAATCAACCTGACAGTCTTTGTGCATGGAGTTAGCATGTTTTCCATTTTCAAAGGGAGAACATGCAAACTGCATGCAGAAAGACCCCAGGGCAGGAATCGAACCCAAGACATTCTTAATGCAAGTCAACAGTGCTACTCCTAAGTAAATATAATTTTGATTCTATACACTGCCCTACTTGCAAGCTTTGGAGAGTTAGCTGATCTTCCAATTCTTCATGTTGTGTTCTCATGTTTTTTATTGACTTCAAAAGTGGAGATGTGAGGTTTTCATTTTTCTTTTGGAAACATTAGATTCCAACATTTAGGTTTTCACTTATATTACATATTCTGCACAATAAGGCAGATAAATAAAATAAATTAATTTACAACAAATTTACACGTGGCTAAGAATGACCATAAAGAAAATGTTTACTTTTTTTCAATTCAAAAGCCATTGAATTGAAAATAAACCTGTTGAAAGCTGCCAAACAACTGTATCTTAAAAGGATTATGCAGTTAAAGTGAGTTTGTGTGCAATTCTTGTTAGTAATAAATTATGTTACCTAAAAGTTGTCGTATTGTATTGAGTTTAAGAAAAGCGAGAACAAAAAAAATAAAAAAAAATTGGTGGGAAGCCAAGATGGCGGTCAGTTAGAAAGTTCACGGAAGTGTTGTCGCACAAGAACCACATATTGCAGGCAACTGTGGTCCTCAAACATCAACTGATCTGCAACAACATCGTAAAGAAGAATCACAATTTTCAAACATAAAACGGGTTCAGTTAATTATGTCTGTTCACTTTTTCAACTGACTCTTTCAATACCTGTAAGCTGTCAATACACAGAGAATCACGGTTTTTCTCAGTTTAAAAAAAAAAAAAAAAACAATTCTCAAGGAGTAGAGCAGTCAATAAAATAAATCCAGCAGTCTCTTCTATTGTCACACTTATTTTTAGATTTATTTCTTCACCCAGGCCTGGTCTTTAAATCCTGGGTGAGTTTGGACCAGCACTTGCCTCATCCTTTTTATTGCTGAGTAATTCAGATTAGTTCTCTAAATATCCAAAAGAAGAGTGCATGAAAATAATTGAAATCTTTGCTAATATTTTACTTTGTTTCTCTCAGGGCTGGTGGCAGGCATGGCTGAGGATCAAGGGATGAGGATATAAAATCTGCACCAGAGAAAGGAGGATAAAAGCGAACAGGAAGATTACTACTTTGAGACTTTTTTTCTACTTTTACATCATTATACCCTGCAGTCGTATAAGGCACCGACTGACCCTTAACGGAGTACACTCTCAAAAACATACTCCCACTTCCCTCCCCTCACCACCATGTCCTCACACCTTAATCCACCCCTTCTCATCTTCCCCTTGCTCTTCCTTCTCTTCTCCCTCCCTAAGACCTCCACATCTACCACTCCCCCCACCTCTTCTCTCCTCTCCTTCTCTCCGCCGGAAGGTGGTCTCACACATTTGGTGGTCAACAACAAAACCGGAGAGGTCTACCTGGGTGCTGTCAACTGGATCTACAAGCTGTCTGGCAACCTCACCAAGCTGCGGAGCCACGTCACCGGGCCCGTCACCGACAACCCTCGCTGTTACCCTCCTCCTGGTGTCCAGTCCTGCCCACATGAGCTAGTGCAGACTTCTAATGTCAATAAACTCCTGCTACTCGATGCTGCCCACAACCGCTTAATTGCGTGTGGGAGTACTTCCCAGGGAATATGCCAGTTCCTGCGTCTGGATGATTTATTTAAGCTCGGTGAGCCACACCACCGTAAAGAGCATTATCTATCCAGCGTTGCAGAGGCGGGCACCATGTCTGGTGTGGTAATCCCCCCTGACATCTTCGGCGGGGGCGGCAAGCTCTTCGTCGGCACCCCCATCGACGGGAAATCGGAGTACTTTCCTACACTGTCGAGTCGCAAGCTGATGTCGAATGAGGAGAATGCCGACATGTTCAGCTTTGTGTACCAGGACGAATTTGTATCTTCGCAGCTTAAGATTCCCTCCGACACCCTGTCCAAGTTCCCGGCATTTGACATCTACTACATCTACGGCTTCAACAGTGAGCAGTTTGTCTATTACCTCACCTTACAACTTGACACCCAGCTCACCTCGCCAGATGCGAGCAGCGAACAGTTCTTCACCTCCAAGATTGTCCGCCTGTGTGTCGACGACCCCAAGTTCTACTCGTATGTCGAATTCCCCATCGGCTGCACTAAGGACGGAGTGGAGTACCGCTTGGTTCAGGATGCCTACCTGGCCCGACCAGGAACCCGCTTGGCACGTTCTCTTGGTATTCGAGAGCATGAGGAGGTTCTGTTCACTGTATTCGCCCAAGGTCAGAAGAACAGAGCCAAGCCGCCCAAGGAGTCGGCTTTGTGTTTGTTCACAATGAGGCAGATAAAGGAAAAGATTAAAGAGAGGATTCAGTCGTGCTACAAAGGAGAGGGAAAACTCTCCCTGCCCTGGCTGCTCAACAAGGAGCTGGCCTGCATCAACTCGGTGAGTGTTCAAGACAGTATTTCCCAGAAGTGTTTCTGTGATCTGAACATAGATTGCATGCTCATCCATACCCATACAGATTGTGATAGGAATTTATCCAGTCTGCAGTCAGCAGCTCAAAGCAGGCTGAACTGCATCACTGTTGCGTTTCACAGATTCTTCCTTCTTTTTGGTTGGTTAAAGATTTGCATGGCTTGCTGTCCACTTTGACCAGGTGATGCTTCAAAATAAGGTATATTTGTAAAATGAGGCTGCTGTGGTGTTTTTCTGGATGTCTCTTGGTATAAGGAACTGTGGAAAAAAGTAGAGATTGACCCAAAGACTGATAGTATTTCCAAATCCACTATGTTCCTTGAAAAATAGCAGTTAAAAACTCAAACTCAAAACTTTGTTCAACCTTCCTATTGGTAAGAGTATGGATGCATGATAAATCGCCACTGTTGACCACTAAATAAAACTGGGCCGATATTAACCACCGAAATTTGTTTCCATCTAGTTGGAAAATATAGCTTTTTGGCCATAGCAGCAATGTTTATATCGAGTATCGATTTGGGCCCAGAATTTCATATTTGTACATCTCTAGCTAAAAGTCTTGCTCTCTCTCCTTGTCACTCATTCACAGCCTATATGAACCATAGGCAGACATATGACAAACAATACATTTTCCTTTTAAATAACTTTTACATCTCACTTCAGTATGTTAAGATCCTCCCTCATAAAAAACAGTCACCAACTTTGAGTTGTCTTCGTTCATTAACAGCTCCCACACCAAAGAAGGTTGTTACTTCAACCTGGTATAAGCTCTTATCTACGGTGCATTCATTGATTGGAAAAAGATAGCTGTTTCTAAGCTGAGAATCATTCATTTGTTTCCCAGTGCATGTATGAACAAGAGTTGTTGGTATTATTTATTTTTTATAAATAAAAAGCATAAAAATAATTAAAAAAAAAAATCACCAGATGAAATATTTGTTACAGTAGGATGGCATTGGAAAATTCTTTACAGATTATATTTCAAAGCTAAAGCAGGCTAACACCAGTTAGCCAGAGGAGTATGTTTCCTTTAATCAGCTCAAGGCATACAATGTATTTACATTAAATTGAAACATTTCCAGTCTGACTGCCATACAGACAGGAGAAAAATTGAAAGACGCTTCCAGATTCAGAACTAAGTTAACTAAATCAGAATAAATTGACTCCTGCTTGTGATGTACTGCATGATTATAAGAAACATTTATTAGCACTGACATTAACAAGACCCAGATGGATGAAAGTATAATTTCCTTCCTGATTCTGGTTTTCAGTGTAGTCCAGATATCTCTCTGCTCTCTGCTCTGTGGAACGTTGTGTCCCTATATAATTTGATCTGAAGTTGATGACGGCTTGTCAATGCTTTTATTCAGCTTTCCTAGGGGTGTCTGTGAGTGAAGTTAGTATTTGTGTGTTTCACTTGCTCCTGTCACTGGCGCGTAACACACACTCTCAGCCCCAGTATGGTCATGAATAATTCACCTGGTCTCACCCTCCGTTATTCAGTCGGTGCTCCATAACAACCTGCCATAAATCTCTGGACTACTCCACACCTCTCTGCCTCCATATCCTCTTGCTTTCTCTGCTATTCTATTTTCTATTTCTCTCCTATCTTTTACTCCAGTTCCATCATTTCCATGGAGAATTCTTTCATTTTGCTAACCTCAAGCTTCCTGGGCTTCTTATTTCCTCAGTTGCTTTCTTGCTCTGTTTTTAAATATTGTCTTTAAGGTTTTAACTTTTAACCTATTTCTTGTTTGCTCTTCTTTTGCTGCTTCTGTCTAAATCTCCCTCAAGACTTTGATTCTCTCTAGCTTTCTTTCCAATTTCTCCTCAGCTTTTTAAGTGATTGTGTTTGCAAATTGTTGTGTAAAATCTGTGCAAACTTTGTTGACCTACATTTTGTTTTGAACTTTTACTCAATAATCCATGGCTGATTGTTTCCCTGGCAGTAAACGTGATATGACACAGACTCCCATTTCTCTTAGCTACTATTCAAAAAGTATAGCAGACGTCTTGAGAGTTTTATAATTCAGGATATGACCCTTCCATCCGATATCTAGCATCATTCATTATAACTAATCAATCGAATAAACCTGGAACTGAGACAAACAAGTCTGGAGTTTGTCTTTCCAATAGATAGAGGTAGGAAGATATTTAGGAAGGTAAGAATAATCTCCAGTGCTCACAATTTAAATAGTCGTTTTATGGGCCTTACCAAGTCTCCACAACATTTTTATATATAGCTTCTTTACCAGAGCTGCCAATAATTGTAGAAGGTCATTATAGTTAGTTTGGGGTCTTATTAGCTTCTCTTATTAGCTTTGGACATTATTCCCATTAAAGATTGCCTGGTAAAATCAGATATCTGGTTTTACATTTTGCTTCATCCAGGGTCTGAACCCTTGACTATTGAGAAGTTACTGCTTGCTGGAGGTTTGGACCATGTTTGAAGTTTGAAACGATTGGATCTGATTTTGCTAATGTTTGGCCGTGACATTTGTAAAGCCTCACCTACGCTGGAACTTGTGTACATGGTCATCAACTCTGTGGGATGTATGACCATATTTTCTCTGCAAACAAAACATGTCTTAAACATTCTTCTTGCTCAGACTTTAATTGCTCAACATTTGGAAGCATGGCCAACACAAACTGAAGGACTTTGTTCACTTCCTCTGCTGCCATTGCCAAACTAAAACCGTAGGTAGACTATAATTTGAAAACAACGCAGAAAATTGTCATCTTTCATAACTCCGCTTTGCGTTATTGGCCTGGCTAAAATTCTACCATAAAAATCAAACTCAATGGACAAAATCCCATATAGAGAACTAACGGGGGATGAGAATCAAATGGAATTGTGTAGGAAGGTAATGGTCAGGGTAATTGAGTGAGAAAACAAAATAAGCAATAGCTTCTACATTTACGTGATTAATATATGTTTTGTGAATTAGTAAATCTAAAACCACCATCTTGAAAATCAGTGGTGCTTTCTCAATGTAATTTTGTGTTCTTAAATATCTGTCACAAAAATACAATTACCTACTAATTTATTATTTCAAACAATTAATGGAGCGTCTCTGACACTTACCCCCTGACATTATCCAAACCCAATGTGGCCTTGTACGATGACTTGTACTGCATATGCATGTCATTATGCTAATGAGCATACAGATATATACGGTATGACTGTCCTTTCTGGCCATCTGTTGTTCTGCCTGCGATCGATCAAGGTCGAGTCAACGGCACTTGCTCCAGGATGTCACCGTGATGAATTTATGATCTGGTCGTACAGGCATGTTCAATGTATCCTGACCAGAGCGGTGACAGCTCGTTGCTCTTGCACCAGCGTCATGTGGACACTGTTCTACCGGTTCAGTTTGAGAGACGTACTGGAATCAGAGAGGGAACAGTCGGACATTTCTTTTTACTCCAATGCTCTTAAACTTTTAACTTTTAACCTGAGAGGATCTTCGGTGTAATGATATCGTTGCTTAACAAGCCAGGTGACAAATGATTATGTTATAAATCATGCATCTTGTTCTAACAAGAGATCTTATGCCACCATTAAAACAGCATAAAGATGGTTGAAACGTAAAATGTTCTAACCTGCTTACACACACAGACACACACACACATATATATATATATCAAGTGGTATAGTTTTATCTTCACCACTAAACTATACTTCTGCATTTTATGTTCATCTGTTATGTATATATATAATTATATCTAATGTTGTTTAATGTTGTTGTGTTCCCTTGTTCTTGCAAATCTATTCAGATCGCTCACTTATATAAAATTCATGTCTGCTTTCAAGCACTGATTCATTTTTGTGTTTCTAGTTTAGACCAGTGTTTCTCAATTCCTCACGCCCCCTGCCCTACATGTTTTAGGTGTTTCCCTTATGCCACACACCTGGATTGAATATGTGGGTGATTAANACCATTTGATGGTCATGCAATCATTTGAATCAGCTGTTCTGGAATAGAGGTACATCTAAAACATGCAGAGCAGGGGGGCCTGAGGACTGGAATTGAGAAACACTGGTTTAGACCGAGCTTGAAATAAAAAATCCAGAAATCTGCGTGTGTCTGCCCTCCATAGCTGTGGTTATATTTCTTACATCTCAAGACTGACCTATACTTACATATCAGACATTTTAAGAAACATTGCAAAATTTCAGAAAAGAAATCTCACAACACTAAGTCAGGATAAAAGTTTTTCATGCCATGTACCAACTGCATACATTATGTTGTGATGCGGTAAACTCATATGTTAGTTTTTTTATATTAACTAATCACTTGAGCTTTTTCCTCTTTTTAAGAGCGATACATCTGTCACTTCTCTCATTTAAAGGTACAAACTTTCCAGAAGTTGTGCCCCCGTTGTTTTTTGGCGGGTTTTTTTGTTGCCATGATTTTAAGCTGTGATGGGCGTGTCCAGAGCTCCACATCTAACCCTGCACAAATTTATACCCGCTCATTATCAGGAAGGGGCCAGAGCTGGTCTTGTGGGAATTAAACTGAGTGGTGGGTGACCTTCTCTGCTTTGGGCCACCGTCCAACCCTACAGCGCAGCGTGCAAGCCGACCCTGCGAAGCTACGGCCTTAGCATGGCTAATGAGACTGATTCAGATGGAGAGAGAGATAGAGGAAGCTATCTATCAGTGTGTGTGTATGTTTAGGTCCGACTTTATCTCATTGGTATTGTGATTTTTCTCTCCGAGTGCTCATTGGTATGTTTTTTGTTTTTTTTTGTCCACTTGTTATTCTTGCTTGCAGAAACTTGCTGAAAACAATAGGACAAAAGACTCAAGTGATAATAATGAGAGTGCGCTCGCTTGAGGATGCACTGTTGGCAAAAACACAAGTTACATGTCACACCGGAGCAAACAGATGCTTACGCAGTTATTCCCCCATTTCAGAGCCCACACCAAAATGAGTGAACCTCTCGCAATCACTTCTTATGAATTTGTCGGAGACTGGTATTGTTTATTAATATTTTTCCCCGTTGATCACCGCTGGCCACGATTACAGTCTATTTCTGTGACATTTTCTATCCTGTCCTCCAGAGATCTGGAGGCTTTGTGAATTTTTCTCTCTCTCTTTCCATCTCTTTCTCCCCAACATTGTAGCTCTGGTCATATCGGTTCCATGAATCACCCAGATTGCATCATGGTTTTGTCATGCTGTGTTTGAGAATATTCATGCTGTAATGGCTGGTCTTGCATCGGGCCTGGCAATATTAACCTTAATAATGGAAACCAGCTGTCAGTCATGCATTCATGACTGGAGGATTGGTCAGACACATTTTAGTTTGTTTTTTGCACCTTGTAAAAAGCCTTGTGATTGGAGTACAGTGTTGTCAGGGTATTTGGAGGAGATATAAGGCAGATCTGCAAGACACGTCTAAACAAATTACAGCAAAAATAGTTCAGAGTTACTAGAATTTTATAAGGTCAAACAACATTTGAATTCAGTGAGAATCATTGGTAAAAAAGTAACACAAAATATGTGTAAAACATCTAGTCAAAGGCAGTGGGGCTTCAAGAAAGTTTTCATAGATGTGTCCACACTGCAAAAACACAAAATCTTATCAAATATTTTTGTTCTGGTGTGAATATTTTAGTACACTTGAAATAAAACAAAACTAACTTAGAAGTAACTTTTCAGCAATAAGCAAGAGCTTGTTTGAAGTCAATAATTCCTTAAAATTCATTTTAAAAAAAGTACCAGTGTAAAAAAATCTTCTCATATGTGAAATATTCTACAAGTGTAATTGGTACTTTTTCATCGATATTAAGCATTTATTGTCTTAAAACATCACATATTTCTTGCTGAAAAGTTACTTGTAACTTAATTTTGTCCTATTTCATGTGTACTAAGATATATCAGATATTCACACAAGAAACTAGATCAAAAATACTTGGTAAGATTCTGTGGTGTTGCTGTACATAACAAGCAAGGAAAAAGGTAAGGGTGGCATAATTAAAAAAAAAAAAAAAAAAAAAAAAAAAAAACCTAAAACAGCAAGTCTTGATTGGAAAAAAAAAAAACAAACAAAAAAAACTTTACCTCTGTATGCCTTTGCATAAAATAAACTGCGAGGAGCCGTGGCCCCCCTTTGGCCAGCTTTTGGGATCACCACTGGTCAAAGGGTTTAAAAATTTCTTATTTTTAATTTTAAAAAAATGCAAGATGCATACAGAAGGTTATTCCATGCAGTGAAACATGGCCATTTAAAAAAAAAGAGAGATAATATTCTATGTTAAAATAAAACCCTGAGGCGTTTACATAACTGTACTAGAGATGTCAGGGCGGGATGTCATGTGAGGAGACAAAAAGGATCACCTGAAGTTTAGATGTAACAAGAAGAAAAAAATGTAAATATTTAACTCATAGCTAAGAATCGTTTTATGCAGAAAACATAATTAGAAAATTGTTCCCTACTGTAAATAGAGTCTTTAAAACCAGACCCAACCTAAATGGTGCGTTTTTTTTGTCTTCTCACAGACTACAAATCAATTAGTCATGTTTCTAAACATGACTAAGATTTGTTTATTATATAAGATTTTCTGACTCAGAGACTTTGGGGAAGGATTTTACTATTATTATTATTATTAGAAGTAGTAGTAGTATAGCACACTGATAAATAATGTACCTTCTACACAAAATTGCTGTCAAATACTTTCTACAAGATGCCCAAAGTGGTCTTTTTTTCCACCATGTCCCTCCTGCCTTGTGTGACATTTTGATGCATGACACAGCAAAATGTCTCACAAATCAAAGGCATTTCAGTGATTTAAGCTGCAGAGCTCACCCATATGTTTTTCTTGTAATTTTTGTTTTCCTCTGAGTGCTTGTTTTAGCTTCAGGCGGCTACATTTGACATCTAGAAAGCCTCCTAATTAACAATGCACTCACAATTGGAAGATTTCTGAAATCCAGCAGATTGAGCGGCGCTTATAAACTTAGGTTTTTTTTTTATAAACAGTGGTGTTCATTGTTAGCCAGAGCACATGACAGAATAGATTAATGGCCGCTAAAAGGCCCAAGAGAGGGTGGGTTTGTTGAGAATTTGGAGTGTTTTGAAGCTTGTGGCTGCTTTAGCCTTTAAGCTGTATGACTTGGATCCTAAGTGACCTTTTTCTCCCAGAAAACCACCAGCAGTCTGAAAGAAATCTGAGTTGGCAAAAACAAAACAACAGCAAAAAAAAAAAAAAAAAAAAAAAAAATCACATATCCCTCAGTTTGAGAACTTTCGCTGCACATTTAGAACGAATCCTACTTGTTTCTCAAAGATATCTTGAATTACACCTAGAATAGCAGTTTTGCTTAAACCTAATCTTTCCTTGTCAAGTATAATTAATGATTTCCCAAGACCTCTTCTATGGAGGAACAATGTTATGAAAGGGTAATTTATATTTCTTTTCAGCTGTTTAAGTAGGTCAAAAAGCCAACTGCATGCTTTACAAAAGGCCGCTGGTCGTTCTGGACACAAATCTTTGCTGCACACTCACAAACCGCTGACCTGCAGCATCTAATGAAGAGTATAATTATTTATTGATGTGCATTTATGCTGCATTGTGCTCTGAGGTTAGTTTCATGAGATTTGTGTGTATTTGTGCAAACCGACGCATTCATTAATGTATATTTGTTGATTTAATTATTCATATTTGTGTATTTCTGCAAAGATGTGTGTTTTTTTAAACTGTGGGTCTTTTCTTTCCTTTCTTTGTTTGGGTTTCTCTTCTCAGCAGAAAATCCCAAACCGGATTTTAATATCTTGTTTTTCAGATATGAATGCACAAGTAACCATGGATGCCTAAGCAAACATAAAAATGGTGAGGATTTGTTTTAAGTAAGGTAAAATATCCATTACAGTGTCTTGTTGGAGTCTCAGAAGTGTTATCAAGAAAGGAAGGTGAAGATAAAACACTCAAATGTCTTGTTTGAAGTGAGTTTCTGTAGTTGTAGCACAGACAGAACCCAGCAAAAATATTCAGCCATTTCCGCTATGTCTTATTTTGATTTTATATGATGGAACATCTTTCCACATCTAGAGATCCAAAGTTTTCCCTGCACTTCTTCACCAAATAGCTCAAGTCTTTTCAGATTAGATGGGCAATTTCTGTGGAAATCAAGTTTCTACCAAACATTTGATCTTTGACTGGTCCATTTTAACACATAAATATGCTACACTGTCGCTCCAACTCCACATTCAGGGTTACCTTTCTTCTTCATTCATCTTTCCATCAATTGATATTTTTCAAGCTGTTCTCTACAACTGCTTTACTCTTGGTTACTTTAGTTCTGATTTGTTCTTTTTGTAGTCTTTTATCTTTTTTTAGTTGAGATGTTACTTTTTTGTTTTTTGTGAAACTGCTTTGCAAGTAGAAGCTTTAGGAGCTTTTTGCTCCTGCTTTTTAACGTCAAAGGGGCAGTATTAAGTATTTTTCAGGCACCGAGCTCCATTTTATTGCATAATCAAGTAACTGTTAACTTCAATTATTATAAAAATGCAACAGCTATCAAATTTGACTTTAAATAAATTTGACTTCTTGATTTAACATACTAAAATTGGACATCTCTCTCTTTAAAAACTCCTGCTCTGTCTGAAACTCCGCCTTCAGGAAGTCATCATAACATGGCTCATCACAACATGGTTTACTAACTTTAAACTTCCCAGACATTTAGCACAGCTTGATTGTTGCCATGGAGATTAAAGAATTTCTGAAACATGAATAAGGATTTAATGCCATGCTCCAGGTATGTTTCTCATGAGGGTTAGCATTATAGCTAGAATACGCTCTCCATCTTGGCTTTTCCATCTCATGGCCACACAGATGTGAAGAAGAGCAGCTAAAGTAAACTGGGAGGTTTAGCTGTGCTTGCTAGCAGCTGATGATATTACTGACACATTAATTTGAAATATTGTTTCTGCTGCCTGCAAATTGATCAGTTGTTTATATGACAGTCATGAAACTGTCATGTAGAAACAGTTTTGAGTCAGAGATCCTTTCAGATTTCTTGCCAGACTGACTGCTACTGGAGATACTTCCTGCCCACAACATCACCAAACAATGACTTTGTGAAGATTCTTGGACTATGAGTTACAACAAGACTTACTTTCTCTTTGAGACAAATGAACTGAGCTGAACTCAAACCAGCTTCTCCTTTCTTGCTGAAAAAAGCCCACAGCATTACTCCATTACCACCCATGGTTACTGGTGGGGATGGTAGTCGTTATAAACCTCCATACTTTGGTTTGTTGTTTTTTTGACCTAGCAACTCCTGCATTACAATAAGAAACTGTAATGCTGTTTACATTAGTGGATCTGATCCAGTGAAAGTCAATAGTTCACCTGTTCAACTCCAAGTCTGCCAAGAGCAAAGTGAGAATTTGGCTTGGCGATTCCTCATGATGGATGTTCTCTTTGGGAAACAAAGGAAAGGTCAGTAAAACTCTGGGACTTGGAGCCATAATGGAGCTACTTTGATGAGACCCACCTTTTAAACCGACTGATTCACGTTTTACATTTTATAATTGCTGCAGACATTTTTTTTGTCAAACGTAATTTTGAGGGACCGTGTGTTTGCATTCCAGCGTCTGTCTCTGGACCCAGCAGTGCAGCTTTTTGCAGGCTCTCATATACGAGTGAGTTTCTGTAGAGATGTGTAATAATTGGATTTTAGCTGTCAGAGGAGGCTTTAGTTCAGATTAGACAGAGTACAGTATGCTGGACTTAGACTGATAGAGTGGCTCAGAGAATATCATCTTGTTAAACAGGAAGCTCAGTCTGGCAAACTCCAGCTTTGGTTTGGTAAATGTTGGGTGAAGTGATGCAGATGTTTTTTTTTTCTCAAATAACAGTTAATGCTATCAGGGTGTGTGCTTGGATGTTTGTGGTGGGAATATAAAGTCTTTTGAGCCACTTTAGACATCCCTGAACAAAACTCCTTTTTTGTTTTGACTAATTCCTTTTTTGCACTTAACACAAAATTATTTTACTGCAAAAATCACATTGCTTTATATGGAACACATATCTGCCTATATTTGTGCTTTTACCCATGTAGTAGGTGTCAGGTTATAAGCAGACATTTTCAGACTAATATGTTTACCTGACTGTATATTTTTAAACTGCAGCTTTAGGTGAAATCAATACTTTATGCGGGCTACATGATTAAAAAGAACATAGTCGTGGGCCAAGAGAATAAAAGGAAATAAAGTCCCAATACTAAATTACCCAGGTAATTTTCTTTTAACTGGGTAACACAGCTGTTCTAAAGGTGGCGCTAAACATACAGCGCTTTACAAAAAAGTAAACCAGGAGAGTAGAAGAAGAAAAACCATTACAAGAACATCTGTTTTGAAAAATATGCTGAGTGTGAAGTGGTTTATTGATCTTCCTCAGTAGTTTATAAAGATATAAAAACAGTCACATTTCACACGGTAAATCACTTTAACAATTCTTTTGTTCTTTTGAGGAAACAGTTGACAAACCAGCTCACTATCGCCACCTGTGAGGTTGTAGTGAAAACTGCATACATCTAAGTGGAATGCTGGTCCAGACTCAGAACTAGCATGATCGTAGGTGTGTCTGCATTGAAATCAAGTACCTAAAATTAATTACAATTTCATTGGCAAGCTACAATACTTTACTAACATTTGATTCAACCAAATCAGGAAACCAATATAGAAAATACTTAACACAGGAATTTATCACTGTCCAGTGAAGTCACGTTTCTATATTTACCTTTTAAATCTTAAATTTAACAAATTAAAGCTGTTCCTCCGAAAATGTGCATCGCTATTTTCAAATGGCAGGAAAAAAAGGAAACAAAACAAAAACTGACCCAAAAGACCGGAGCTTTCCCACGTGGAATTAGCTCAGCTGATGCGGAGGCTTTTCTGGGGTGAAACAAGCCGCCGTCCTGCTGTACCACATTAACCTACAAGACCAACTGATGCTGCAGTGTTGGAGCAGAGCCCTCTCTCTTCTCACAGATCTCAGTCACCATTTCTCTCTTTCTCTCTCTCTCTCTGTGGAATTGCTCCACTTTGTATGTTTTGTTTTACTACACACCTTGGAAACGGGGAAATTATGACCCAGAAACGCATCCCCGCGGGGCTTGGTCTTGACAACTGCGTTTGCCGTGCTTTGGAAACTCACTGCAGTGTAGCACTTAAACCAGTAGGGTGCATGTTCATGATCCAGCGGCTTCATTTAAACTCTACAATTAAAGCAATTATCCCAAAAGAGTGTTGGAGGTGTTTTAAAGTATATTGACTGTAGCAAATTGCTGAGCTTCTCGGATCCGTGTTTTAAACAGAATTGCTTAAAAACCCACAAGACGTAGTCTCAGTTGAGACAAAATGTTTTTTGAGGAATAAGTGATTTACACATCAAGTTCAGTCTAAGTTCAGTTGGGTTTTTTTTTCTATAAAACACTGACAAATGATTTTATCTCAAAAGCAGTTGGACATTTATGTATTTTGTCATGTTGTACTTGCAATTTTTTGTGTGACTTTGTCTGGTACTTTTACATAGCATGGTGGACAACTATTAAAATAAGAAAGAATGATGCATAGGAATTGTCTTTTTTTTACATATTGAGGAGTAAATTTGTTTTCAGCAGGGAACCAATACTTTGTAGAACAATCAACAATCTTTGGCTGCAATCATAGCTGAAAGAAGCCAAGATGCCCTTTTTGGGCTTTTTTTTTTTTTTCCCCAGCTTTGTGCATCTAAAATGGGAAATATTTGTGCATTCTTTTGTTGAAACGAGGTCAAGTTTTGTCAGGTTGGATGGAAAGGCCTGTGTACATCAATTTCCATCTGGAATTTGACTAGCCCTTCTGATATAAGTATGTTTTGAGATAAAGTCTTTGAGTTGTTCCTGCTGAACGGTGAACCTCAAGCCTACTGTTTTAAACCCTAAAAGGGTTTTTCTTCCAACCTTTTGGTTTCCGATAAACTTTTATCACTTTCCCTCTTCCTGTTGAAGTAAAACATCCCCCTGACATAATCTCTCTTAATTCATGTGGACTTGTTAAAGGTGAAAAAAAAAATTAAGTTCTCTGCTCAGTTTTTCTGTCAGTTGCTTTTCTTAATTTTTTCCCTTTGCATAGGAATGAGTGCCATGGGAAAACAGTTTCTCTGTTTTAAAGGGATAAATAATAATATACGCATTAATACACACAAAATAATCAAGATTTTTCTTTTTAATATTCTTAGTCTTACCAGCATAGATTAATTGTGGTGAAGATGTTTTGCCCCTATTTGGATATCCTTTAGAAAACAGTTACAGGTGAATTTTTTTTGGATCATGTCTTTATGGCCGTTGAGGAACAGAGCTGCTCTATAGCTCCATTCACATGAAAATAAACTCAATCAACATGGGAAGATTTCCTGAAATGTTTCTAATCTGGGACACCAGGTGGCTCAGAGGTAGTCCTCAACGCAGCCTATCTACTGTATGTCCTTTCCTCCACATCTGCCCTTCTTCCTGTCAAACTAATAATGAACAAAATTTACTAGTGACAATTAAACTTTAAAAAAAAAAGAAATGTTTTATGCACATGGCCAAAACACAATTTCTTTATTCCTGCAGACCTGTAAGTGGTGCTAAACATGTCTCCACACGGGACTGGCGGTAAACACAAGGAAACAAGACTAGCAAACAAAAATGCACAACTGTAATCTTTTGTATTGAGTGAGTTGCATCAGTTGCAGCACAACTACAAACACAATCCTCCATTATTCTTGTGGTTGTTGATTAGTCTGACTAATTAATTTGGAGTAATTAGTCAGACTAATGTTAGTCTAATAAGCTAGAGTTTTAACAAAAAAGCGTTTCCACTCATCTTGGAAAAAAAACCCTGAATGATGTTAGGTAGGAATATCTTGTTAGGTTGTTTGTACTTTAGGATGCAGCAGGTTTGTTTCTGTTGTTGAGTCTTATTTCCTTGTTAGGTTAATTAGCATACAGCTAAATTAATTCTACTGTAGATATTGTAGCTGCTTTGGAACCACTATCTCTTCTCTAGAGTTTTCACACAATGTTCACCCATTTCAATTAGGTTCCTCAAATTATGTTTTATGCGAGCTATGGTTCACATTTGTTATGAGTCATAGTAGTGGTATGTTCACAAAGGTCTAACTACAGCACAAATGTTGATCTCTCATCTCAACAGTTCTTTGACTCTGACCTTAGAGGTTGAAGTGTCTCCGTCTCCTTTGCCTTGAGCTTTTGCTGCAACCGGAGCACACATCTCTCTGCTGCCAGGCTCTGTTTTGAAATGTCTCAACTGAGCCAGAACAGCAGATGCCAAAGCAGTGGAATTTCTTTCTTTTGCTACTAAGTAAAATCAAATATTTTCCAAAAACAGCATTAGGACCAATGATGTCTGGTTTTCCAACAGAGAACCAGACATGGTGTAAGATGCCAAATGTGGCACATGCGGTTCAAAAAACACATACTTAAACTGTTTGAAATGTAAGCAAAATAGTACGGCTTAGATTATGCCACAATGTTCCGAAGGGCCCCTCAAAAATATTTGTACCACGTAAACTTTTACACATTTGCAATTTGTTGTACTGGATTTAATTTTTGTGTATCAGCCTGAAAAGGATTAAATGGAATCCACACAGTTTTTGATTTTATTTCTAAAACAAATTACAGAATTGTTTTCCTTCATTTACCTTGTGTTTAGGTTTGAACTCTTTTGCAAAGCATGACGATTCTTTAGAGTACCTGAGTTTATTTGAGCAGTGCTAACCTGCAGGAATCGGTACTGCTTGAACAGTTGTTTACACACTTTGCTTCACCCTCTTTATCAAAGAGTTGCTCTTTTATAATTGGCCCCAGTGCTCCAGCATAGCTGCTCATCTTAACCTTTCTTACTGGTCCTCTACTTCGGTTATTGGCATAAAAAGCAAATTGTGACAAATTATTCCTTCGCCATCCAAAGCTTTTTCAATTAGATTAGCTTTCGGTGCTTGTTTTTGCGTGACTGTGACAGCATGTGTGGGCGTGAGATGCTCATGATTCGGTGGCTTTAATACAAATACCCAATCCACTGTGTGCGTGTGTAACTTTCAGTGGCTCAAGTCCTTCCTGCCTCATGCGCAGAACTTCCAATACCACACGAAGATGTTTGTTTGCGTGTGTGCGTGATGTGTGTGTGTGTGTGTGTGTGTGTTTGGCTTCAAATGTTTCAGTCTTTTAGACAGATGTTCGAAATCCCTACTGCACCCTCTCTTTATTACCACATCAGCATCACTACGTCTTTCTTGTTTGGTCGCCATGTGTACGTTTCAAACACACATCCATGCACTCATTAACGACCAATTAGACAGCAGATATTGGCTCAGTAGGGGAATGAGAAGGCTAAACGTGGTTGTTCTCTCCCTTCGACGCCAAGTCCCAACAAATACTTGGATGCGGGCCAGGGTGGAGTTTTTGCGTGTTATTGACTTGCCTTTCTCATATGTGATGGTCTGAGCTCGTTTTGGCTGAACTTACATAATTAAATGCAGTTTTTTCCTTACTGCGCAAGTGTTGTTGTTGGTTGCGTCAGCCATCCGGGAGGCCTCGACATTATCGTTCACACATGGGAGGGACACGGGCTATGTTTAACATACACACACAAACATGCTCGCCGGATTCTCCGTGGGATTGGGCCGATGTGTTTGTAGCGGCGTTGGATGAGAGATGCTTGAGGCGTTTGTCTCTCCGGAGAATGTGTAGATGACATCTCTCGCTCTCTTTCTCTCAACTCTATGTTTACCTGAGTTACTCTCTAGAACAGGGGCATTCTCTCTTCTTCTTTCTGTTTTGTTAATATCAGTGTTCTCTGCCAATTAATCAAAAGTTTAAAGTTTATGTGTATAACACATTTAAGGTAGTTCAAAGAACTTTACACAATTAAAAACATTGTAGTCACCAACTGTAAAACAAGCAAAAGAAAAAAAAAAAAATTAAATGCATCATCAAAATCATCATACAGTCACTCCGTGAGTGAAGACGGTACATACAGACGAGTTCATACATCGTCAAGTGGACAAAGTCACTTGCGGCAAACAAATACACTAAGAAAAATCTAAGAGAAACTGGTCGCCCAGGGATGCACCTTGAAAATAACATCATAGAAGCGTCGAGCGCTCACATCCCACTCATTTCCCTACCTTCCCACCCATGATCCTGCCCAAGATCATGTCCAACATCAGTGTTTGACCTCACAAATGCACATCTTGAAGAATAGTTCAATAATACCATTATTACGTTACTATACCTTGTGGAAGAAACCTTTAGACTGGAGAGAAAATGTGTGTGAACATCAATTATATAGACTTGCCAAAGAATCACAAAAAGATTAGGATCTGGACTTTGACAGGGCCATTCTAACACATAAAATGGGTAGTAATCCTCAGCACACAGCCAGAGAGGTTCCTGTCAGGAGACATGAGAGGCCAGAATTTTAGCAAACTACTGTGAGAAGCTTGTGGAAGCGAAACATTTGACCCAAATCATACAGTTCAAAGGCAATGCTACAAAATGTTGAGAAAATGTATGTAAATGTACATGCTTTGCATTTATACATTAATAAATCTCATGTTTTCTGTCTCAATATTATGACTTTTTGCAAATCTAAATAATTTTCATAATTAACTAAATGAAAACAAATTTGTTCCTAGCTTGTGTATATAATGTCAGTTGAAAGGAACTGCAGTCAAAGTACCTGGGAAATGATGATCGGTGCAGAACAAGATGAGCATCTGGTTTTATGCACCATTATATTTTCAAAAACTGCTCTTTATCAAACAGCGGCATATGGGATTTGAACATTATTATAATACTTCTTAGAAATTTTTTTTATTCTGTACAGAATATGTAAGTCCTTTGAAAATAATTGCCACAGTTCTATTAAACATATTCATGTAATTACTGCCTCGCTTTCCTCTGAGACTTCACTTTGTATTTCAAATAAAATCAGTCGACCTGTAACTGCAGAAATAGGCCAAACTAAACTTAATCTGGTTAATCTAAATATCCCTCTGGGGTCTCTTCATTTTGTACTCTATGTGTGTTCCCTGCACACAAAAACATTCTTTTTTTAGAAGATGATGAGCCAAAATTATTTTCCCAATTTTGTTCATGAAGACTATTACTTTATGAACAAAGTAATAGTTTGTTCATAAAGTAACAAACTATTGCTTTATGAATAGTTTGTTACTAAAGGGTTTTTTGTGTTTTCCATCAGTAGTTCTTAGTGCAGCGCCTCCACAGGCCAGGAGGGGAACAGGCTTCCAATGGGTTTGGGTTTGACACACTGCAGTATGAAAACGAACCGCAGCAGGTGAAAATGTAACAAACGTTGCAATTTTTGTCGCGTCAGTCACCTTGAGATGAATTAAGGCGAATCAAGTTATTTACTTTGCTCTGTTGTGGAGCCATTTTTCCCCTTTAGTTGTTTTGACCAATGTACATTAAAGTGAAACGACTGAAGTCTGCAAACAGCTGATATTAAAAAGTGGAAAACACATGACAAACAGAAGGAACAGATCTGTTTTATAACAACTCTGTGTGTTTGTGTGGTTTAGTGGTTGATGGCTGCACAGCTAGCGGCGGTTAAAATGGCAGCATGTCCTTTCCAGCGCTGCATAGTTTAAAACCACAGTTTGGCTCTTGAGCCTCTTTGGTTAATGGGTAGTTCTCTAGCTCAATCCATACTCTCTTTTGCCCTCTCTCGCTCTTTCTGGCTCGAGGCTCATTAGTGGCTACAACAGTGTTGTTGACCCCGCAGCCCTCAACTATGTCTCCCCTCTCTATCTTCCCTCTACTCGTCCCTTTTCTCCGCCCGCGTCCTTTCATTTCCCCTCGTTTGAGTTGCCCCACTCTTTCCCTCATCACCCCATCATCCTTCTTCCAGCCCGACTTGGCAGCAGTTTTTATGTGGAAGAGCATGCGTGCTGCCCTAGGCCAGTCGGCTTCTGTGTACAGTCGAGGTCTTTGGTAGGGACAACACTGGGGACCCTGTCCTTGTCTAACTCGCTGGAAATAGAGCAAAGGTGTGTGTGTGTGTGTGTACAGCCCATAATGTTATGTACATTGTTCTGGAGTAATAATATTAATAGCATGGCCACAGGTTCAGTAGGGCATCAGGGACATACTACACAAAGACTTTAAAGACTACATAATAAAAGGCTGAAGCACAGTGCCTTGCAGGGTATTCATACCCTCTGAACGTTTTCCCATTTTGTCAGCCACAAACATGATTGTGTTATATTAGGGTTTTTATGCGATAGACCAATACAAAGTCATGCATTTGACTGTTGTGGCGTTGAAGGAAGCTTTAGTGTTGGTTTTATTTATTTATTTATTTTTTAAATCAGAATAATAAAATTAAAAAGTTAACTTGTTATCAGGATGTCTGTGCATCCTTACAAAGTCTTAAGAAGTCTTAAATTAATGTGTCTAAAATTACGGCTTAAGGAATGTCTTAACTTTATTCTAAAAAATGTAAGTTGCCCTTAAATATGTTTATCGCAGGTCTTAAATTTTGTAATAACAGGACTAAATAACCTATACATTTGAAGGTTATATGTAGTTCAGACATTGGGTAGGCAACAGCCAAACACTTAATAAACCATGTTAAAGTAAATAAATGTTGTACTTCCTGCCATTTATATATATATATATACACATATATATATATATATACATATATATGTTTCTGTCAAGATGCATATCTCTTGGTCTTAAATTTTCTCTATGATGAAAAAGGTCGTTTAAAAGGTCTTAAATTTGAGTTGGCACATTTCAGCAACAAGGCAGTTCAAAGGGCTTTATGTTTAAAAACACAAAAATAAAAAGTCAAAGTATAGCATCAAGACATAAATTTGAAAAACCAGTAACAAACATTACATTTTGTTGACTGGCATCATCAAAATAAGCAATGCACATCAAATTTGTTGCTCAATATTCCAGTGATTAAGCTTGAAAAGCAACTCTAAACGTGGATTTTTAGCCTTAAGTTAAAGGAACTCGATGTTCTGAATCCTTTCGCGAGATCACTTCAGATTTTGTACCAGGCAGAGTGAAACTATTAGATCAAGAAAAAGATATCTACTTATATATATATCTATATATATATATGTGTGTGTGTGTGTATATATATGTGTATATGTACATATATAAAACTAAATAAAAGGCACAAATGAAAGCAATGTCTGTATAACTTGATAGCTTTTATTTGAGTTGTGAAGCTGATGATTAGAGGATGATTTATTTAAGCAATAAAATATAGCCCTGATATGACGAACATCTGATTTTTACAGTCGGGCGTCTGGACTGTGACAAATGGTGGGCAAATGGCCACCAGCTTATTAAACGTCCGGTTTTATGGTATCAGACCGAGTACCGAACGTCTCTAACATATTGCTATTGGCAGCTGAAAACTAAAAGCCCTGATCTCTTGTTCATAACCTTAACAGTTCCTTTTCTTTTTCTTCTTTTTATTACAAGCTCCTGTTGGGATTAGTTAGCATTTTTAGGTCCTGTAAGTCCATCACAGACCGGTGGCAGGGGAAAAAACCCCCGCCATCAACGAGTAGCTGCGGAGGCATGATAAAAGAGGCAGACTGTCGGAATTACATGTCTACAAGGCAAACAACAGCTAGCAGATGTCGGGCCTGTGTGAGGCCACATTTGTCTGCAGTGAAAACACGTCGACTGAACGCTCCGCTGTGCCTCAATCTGAGCTGTTGACTCTATGGTAATGATGCAAGTCAAGCTAAACATAACAAACCATTAGCGTCCTCAGCATGCCAACAACAGCACTGGGGAAGACAGTGATCTCACTCCGGTGCGTGTCCGCGTGTGCGCTCGTTGGCCGTATACCCCGGGAATGCAGATTGGTTTACAAGTACGAGCGCCGCTGCATAAATCAAACCTGCCTTCACCACACTGCTGTAAACCGCTATCTTAAACAGTTTGCAGTCACAAAATATTTCTTTGGTTTCATTTCTTCATTGCGGTGCTGCCTTTGGGGGAAGGAAGGAAGGAAGGAAGGAAGTTGTTTTCTGATAAAACCAGGCAACAATTCGGCCGAGAGGGTATATTGTTCCTGAGTTCGGTCGGATGACCTGCAAAGGAGGATGCAGTTAGAAATTGAGAATTATCTGCGATCATGCTTGTGACTTTAGAGAAGGAAGAAAACATGGCCTGAAAGAGCTCTTGGCAGAAATAAAAGAGTACCTTCCAACTCCCTCAGGGGATAGACACGATTTCCCACCAGCCACTTCCTGTGAGCCTTCAAGGAAAAAAAGGGAAGTTGTGAGAGAAATATTTCAAGGCAGACATGGGAAATAAGAGCAGGGTTGAGGTGAAAGTGGGCTGGATGGAGGAAATGACTGAAATGAATGAGTGAAGATCTGGTCCTTATCAGAGGAAGTGAAGGGAAACCTCAAAAAGGCCGGAGTTCACACTATCACCGATCCCTGGCAGCCTCTTCCTCTTTTCTTCTCTTCACACCGGGTCGCTGCCTTTGTCCCTCTCTTGACTTGATTTCCCCTTCTAATTTCCTCCTCTCCAGCTTGTCATATCTGCCTCCATCATCTCTGCACCACCTCCCGTGTTCTTGTTTTTCTCCGTGTCCTCCTTTCCTCCTCTCAAATTACTCGGCAAGCGGTTCCCAAATTGAGAACATGTTTATGTAAATCATACAAAAGGCAGATTCGTTGTGAGTGTGTGTTGCAGCTCCCTCCCTCCCTCCTTCTCTCTTTCTCCTTGTCTCACTCACTTTGTCACTTCGAGTCTTTGTTCAGCTAAGTTAAAGTTTGCGGCGTGTCGGGCTGCCTTTGAAAGTCTGGTGGAAGGCAGACAACGTCCGCCACAGGCGTTTTCTCAACCCTTTCTCTTTTTTTCCTCAGCTCCGCCCGCTCGCACGCAAACACACACTTTCCCTGACAGCTCTGCTGTTTTGAAGGGGTGTGGTGATTGATTAGTCTCTATGGAGACGATACGTCTTGTAATGAACAAGAGAAAGCTGGCATGTTAATTTGTTTAGTGTGGGCGGCTTCAGTCGTGTTTGTGTGTGTGTGTTTTCCTTTGGCGCATGCTTCTGTGCTCATGTAAAGAATTTACACGTGTAGATGTACATCACTCACCTGTTAGGCAGTTTCTTTCATGTTTCTTTTTTTTTTTTTGCATTGTCAGCTCATGTAGTAAAAGTATACACGTTGTCTGACATTACCACCACAAAGCAGAATGTGGTAATGAAAAAAAGTCCCCTAAAACATGTTAGTTTTATGTGTAAGTCACAGATGGATCTGAATTAGTGAAATAAATGAACCATTTGAAAGTCACCTTTTTAAACTACAGTGAGAAGCACTGTAAACAGCTGGTTGTTCTGAACTTTATATACTTACATTCAAGAAGACTCATTAAGTCTTCCAAACCAATTAGGTAAAATAAAATGTGATTAATTGAATGAGTTGTAATTCAAACATTTATGGTATTGATTTGACAGTCTGGGGGAAAAAAATAGTTTCCTTCTCATGATCTAAAGATAAAAGTTTAAACACTTTGCAGACCACACACATGCTGGACACAGACCCGAGACCTGAGGTCAGCTCTGAGGATTCCCTATGCAGACCTGATTTGTTTGTATTTGTCTGCTCCTGTCCTGTTTGAGGATGAGCCAAACCACAAAGTGACAGATGTGCTCAGGACAGATTCAGCTATGGCAGGAGTCCACGGGGTGGACGTTTTTTTTAAACTACACATTTTAAAGTTTTAGGCTTAATGTACCACATTATTATGCAGTTAAACAGGCCTAACTTGTAATTTTCTTTTGCTGTTTTAGTCACTTAAAAGTTGCTTCTCTTGTTGCCTTCAGCCTTCAGCCTTAGGTATTTCAGCCCAATGGACTGGAAATACAAAAACCCAACAGACCTTTTTCAAAATATGAGTTATTATATAAAGTGACCCAAATGACACTTTACAGTAACAGTCACCCAACATTCACCCAACTCGTTGTACCTCGTGTCTAATTTCAAAGTAACACGTCCCATGTTCCAGTTGTAATGCTGAAAACCAATGAATGGATGAATCTATGAATATACTTTATTAGTTCCCAGAACAAAGCTAAGTACTACTAGCCAGAGCTGAGTAGTAACTATTTTGTAACATTTAGGAAAAAAAAAAAAACTTCATATTTTCATTTCACTCTTTTTTTATTTTGTTTGAGTAATATTATTATGAATTATTGTCGAGTAAAATTTCTTGATACTGTATCCATTGTGTTTAACTTCACTGAATGAAGTGGTAACACATTTTAACCAAAGGTGTGTGAGACAGACCTACAGTATCGCTTTCTTAACATTTCTGTTGCTTAAGTATGAAATGTTTAATCAGATGTTCTAATCAGTTACTTAGTACTTGAGTCGATGTTTTACTAAATCTTTTTTATTATTGAGTAACGCCTAATTATTCAGTCTTATTGTGCAAAGAAAGAAGCATATATGAGCATTTCATAGCCAGTTTGTAATTTGTTAATGATTTTTTTCAGAGACGGAGTATAAACTTTCTTGAACTGAAAGTTTAAGAAAGTCTGCAGTTATCATGCAGATCCAATAACTGATCTATCTGATCTTGAGTGCTTGTATATAGGAAATGAACCACGTGAGAACAGGAATTAGATGGCAAATTAGATGGAGAAGTAAAGCAGTGCTAATTTTTCAAAGTGTCTCATCCAGCGGTGTTCAAGCTATACAGTGAATCAATGGGTGGTGTTGTCCTGCTAGATGAAATTGTCACTCTGTACCATGCAGAAATCTGGGGAAAAAGCCAGTGTCCAACAGATGCAAGAAGTCATAATGCAGAGAAAAAAACTCATTTCTACTGCAAGACATGTAAAATCCAGCTGTGCTTTGTGCCACCCTGAAACTACTTCAAGGGAGTTCATCAAAAATGAGAGATTATATGTAAATACACAGCAAGCATGCTTTGTCAACTGTTTGGTAACTGTGTAATCCGTTTACATTACTACAAATTAGAACGTGCCAACGCATTTGAAAGTTCAATGACACATTACTAAAGTCAAAAATACATTTTGTATTATATATTCTCTATTCAGACATGCACACTGTTAAACAAAAAGGCAGACATCCAGTTTAAAAGGTTGAAATCATATCGAATTAGATATTACATGAAACTCTAGGGGAAAAAGTATAGAGGTTTTCAAGACATTCTACGCTCATTTAGTCGAGATGTCCATTACAATGGACATTTAAAAAAAATGTATTAAAACATGAAATAGGAAAGATGTCTCTTTCTTCCCTTTATTTGTAAGCTTAAGGGGAGTAAAAATCAGATGAGTACATTTTTTTTCGTCCACTACAAAAAATCAGGTTTGAAGGAGTTAAACACGGAAGGAACAAGTTTGCATATAAAATAAATGTGACCCCCTTTTGATGACACAAACACTGTGAATAAACAGTTTTGAAAAAGTCCTGTATTGAATCATTCCATTGCCTTTTAGGTAGTTTAAGTTTAGCAACCAATAGGACCACAAGGACCTTTGAAAGTTAACATGTAAAAATACTAATTCTACTGTAGAAAATGATATTCATACTCGAAGAACAGCAAAACACAAAAGTGACTTGACAAATCGGTGGTGAGAGGCTGCAGATTATCTCCTTCAGGGATTTCGGTGGGACCTCCAGGTCTGCAGAGACGATGCATGATGTCGATGCCGTGCCTGTTATACACTCACACACACGCATGAATTTTATGCATAAATCATGTGTGACACATCGGCATCGTAATGAGCATGTACAGGACACTCTGATTACGATATGCTAATTTGACCTATAATTTACTTCCTGTCCTTCCTCCTGGCCAGAGGCCGGCCCTCCATCTTTGTTCTGGTGTGCCTCTTCAAGTTTCCAAAGCAGCCTGAGATAAAAAAAAAAATAAATAAATATTACCACAATGTACTTTGTATACACTCTAGAGGCTGAATGACGTAATTATGCTTGATCGTTAACTTCTTAAAATCATTAAACTTCTTGTTATACGACTCTGTGGTTTCCACACTGCCCTTTACTAACTGCTAAAAGATTCATGTTTGTGTTGTTTTGTTTTTTCTGCTGATTGCCTTTTATTCATAGAATAAAGTTTTCCAGTGAGATGCAGTAGATGTACATTAACTTCGTGCAGCCTATTGTATGTTTTCTAACTGCTTTGTCTTCCTGTGTGTCTCCTTACACAACAGCCGCTGCAGATAGATGACAACTTCTGTGGCCAGGACTTCAACCAGCCTCTCGGAGGTACAAAAGCCATCGAAGGATTTCCGCTTTACGTGGACAAAGATGACGGCATGACCTCTGTGGCGGCGTACGACTACAGAGGAAACACCGTGGCATTTACCGGCACTCGCAGTGGACGCATAAAGAAGGTAAGTGACCAGGAGTTTAAGGGATTCCATGTCAGAAGATGAATCGTCCAGAGTGGTAGAACATATCAAGGGAATGGCAGGAACAGTAATGGAGATTTGTGACCAAAATGCGTGTTGCTGTGGTTTGTGCTGTTAATGGTATTTTATGTTTGTTCCCTCTATAAATGGCTTTTTATCCCCTTTTTTACTGTCATTGAAAGATTTTGCAGTTGCATATAGACTTGCCAAAAGCACGCCAGGCAGCTAGCTCTTCAGATGGAAGTTTTCTCCTGCAGAGCAAGGTTGAGTCGGTGTGAGTTTGTGTCTCTTTTTTTGGGTGGGGAGAGAGAGATTTGTGGAGTGGAACTCATGCTGCTAGACATACTGGAGCTGTGTGGGTTTTATCTCTCTGAGTGCTGTAGTCACAGAATTTTCAAAAGCCAGTGAGGGTTTTTTTTTTTGTTGTTTTTTTTTTTGTTTTGTCTTTTTCTTTTTTAGTGGCTGTAAGGTGGGTGCAGATGTCTTTTTTTATGTGTCTCTTGAGCAGCACAGGTGAGAGAAGCTCATGCCTTGTTTTGAGCCTGTTTGTTTGCTTGCTGAAATGAGCTGCCTCAATCACAGGCAAGCAGTAATTTTTCTCTCGTGTTCCACATACACACAGATCATGCGGTCCCTGTGGGTTTTACAATATGTGTGGGCTTCCTCGAGTGCTAGTGTTGAGTAGACTGCACTGCATGTGTGCCAATCAGCTGCTCCTTCATCTGAACTCCGACTGAGGCGCATTATGTTTTTATTTTCCATTCTTTTTCTCCGTCCTCAGCAGGACACAGCATATCGGTGTGTCTGTGTCAGTAATATGCTTCAGAAAGTATAAAACTGTCAGCGCAGGATAAAAGGAATTGAATAAATAAATAAAAAATAAATCACAAAGGCAAATTCATTTTTCAGTATTTACCCTTTAAAAGGTTTCTGACGATACTCCCCAGAAGGCTTTAGTGCTTGTTCTGGCAGAGATCATTAGTTAATACTCAAGTAGCTCTTTTTCAGCTCACAACACATATTCATGCAGATAACTTTGTTGAAATAATAACATCATTTATTATTGCATAAAATAATCATGTTTAGCTAATTTACTGGTGGCAAAAATAGTGCCAGTCTAAAAATATAAGGAGACGGAGGTCACAAGTTCTCTATAGGAAACATTAAATGTTTCCTATCATAAAACAATCATAAAACATAGACATGTGGGAATTTGTGACATTTTACAATGAGTCTAACTGGACCAGTGGGTTTTGGTCTGATGAGCCTATTTGTTTAGCTTTTTGTTTGCAAACGCCCCAAGTGGGGTCGTGTGGAAAGGAAAGGAAAACATAAAGAAAACACCTCATGACTTTTAAGTAAAGTGGAGGATCTGTAATGCTGTGGGCCCTTTTCCACAGGTCTGGGAACCTGTTAGAATCATGTGACAAATCAACAAAAAAATGATTCAACAGACACAGAATCAGCCTAACTGATAGAAACAACCTGAAGGTTATACTGAAAAAAAACAAGAACATAAAATCAAGTGAACCAAGAACAAATGGAAGTTAAATTATCACCAATGATGATAATTCACATACAAAAATACATATTTCCAACTTTTCACTGATTTTAAATCAAAGTTTTTCAGTGTGAGATTTTGCTAATGGAATAAAAGAAACATTTATTGCATGGTTGTAGTATCTGCTGAAGTTGTAGATAAAATTTCCTCTGCAGCTTATCGACAACCTTTTGCAGTTCAGCATTTCAGTTGTCGACTCCTTTCTCGTCGGCTAAAATAACATGCTCAGGCAGACGCATGCATGCCATCTTAGCGCAGCATCCTGTCTCCCAGGTTCTGCCAAGTCGACTGAAACCTGGCCCGCCAGTCCTTGCGGCTGACCCCTGGACCATGTCTATGACTTGCGTGCGCGCAGACACATGATTTGTGTGTCTGTCGAGAGCGACGAGGTCAGCAGATCCTGGATTATATCCCGCCCATCCGATTCCCATTTCCCTTCTGCCGGCACATCTTCCCTGCGCTTCGGGAGATGGGAGAGGGAGGAAGGTGAATGGTGAGGTGGAGGCGGACGGTGTGCTCGCAACAAATCAATGAGATGCTGCAGTGAAATGCAGTTGTCTGTATGAGCTGGAGGAACAGCAAAATGGCAATTACTATAAATCAACAGCAGTTTCAGCTACAAGCACTTTGTTAAGCTCTTCCATTTCTTGTTGCCATGATTAGTTCTGCTTTAAATGAGTTTCTCTGAAATTGATTGGACATGAATTAAATGCCTCCAACTTGCTTTGGATAAAACAAAGTTTTGGAGTGGATGGGGGTGGGGCATTAGAAATGGAAGGAAGCTGGAATTAGAAAGAATAAAGTGAAGCTGAAGCGCATGGTTTCAGGCGGTGGAGTTTTATTGCTACTCATTAGAAGTTAAATTGTGCTCCTGGCCTAATGAAATGTAAAGCTGCATTGTATTGATGTCGACACACACACACACGCACGCACACGCCGATATTCATTAGGATTCCTGCAATGGGACTGTCGCAAACTGTGTGTTTGCTTGCACAGACACGTCTCGCCTGCTAGACTTTCTGTATTGATTGATCTATTAATATATAATCACTAATGTCGAGCTTAAATCCACGCAGTCCATTGGAAAAGTGTAGGTTTCTTCGTCTGGCGGCGTGTGTGTATGCGTGTGTGTGTTAGGGTGAGAGCTCTGCTGGAAGATATTGTAAATCTGCGCAGGATGACTAATCCCAATGTCATGACTGACTAAGCACATGGCATATACAGTAGGAGCAGAATACAACGTAACATCTCCATTACTGCTGGGCTAATGGCTTTCTTTCTCTAGAAGTTTGTTATTAGAGGCTGTTCTTCAGTTTTCACTTTATATGAAATAAGAATTGTAATAAAGTCTTGTTATAAAGAAGGCGAGTTAGCTCAGACAGCGTTGCAATTTCCATCTAGAAGTTCTCAGCCATTTGACAGGTTTTTTTGCAGTACGTGAAGAATTGTAAAAAGAAAAGTCCGTAATTCCTCGTCTCATCGGTTGAACTTTCCATAAGCAGGACAGTGGAAGCTGATTTCTTTTAACAAAATATCAACATTGCAATCTGAGAACATTTCTGTTTAAATCGTGGTCACAAACCACTGACCGATTGCACAACATCCCTCACATAGAAAACAATAAAAGCCGCAGATAAACAAATAAGTCTCTTCCTTTTTTAATAACACAATAAACATTATATTGCCTATAATGCAGCAAAGCAATCTTTTACCTGGTTCAGTTTCATCTGATCCAGGTGAAACTGAACTTACTAGAGTTGGGGGGGTTGTGGTTAAAACCCATTTACTAAGATTTTTTTGTATCTCAAATGCAAAATGTAAATATATTTTGTACACTTTTGGCTTAATTACTGCTCTATTTTGTTTTTTAACAAAATGGCCTTTTTTAGTCTGTGTATTGTAATTAATGATTAATCAATTACTAAATTAGTTGTCAATTTGTCAACCAGTTAATCTGTGATTAATCAGATTAATTGAGATTAATAGTTTCAGCCTTAATCTCTTCATAATGGTTTTATATACAGTTTTGAAAGGTAATTGTAAGGAGGCAGAAATATGTGATTGCATTGTCTGGACTTTAATGAAATATGAAGAAAAACTCATATACAGCCTGTATTTTGGACCTCAAGTAGCAATATGTATAGTATGAGACACAGGGTGTGTAATATGTAATTTGCTTGGCGCTCTTGGGTATAACATTCACCAATGTACAGACGGTTATTGTATGTTGGTTCTGATTATGGAAGCCTCTCCTTTATTTCCATACAATGTCTGCCAGAACTATCCAGAGTGTGCTGTTATTATGTCTTTGTACTTCAAAGTCACATAATGAAATTTTTCTTCAGGAGGTCACAGTGCTGTTCTTTGTCAGCTGACATGGTGAACATTGGGGAACCGACTTTTTGACGGTATAAAATTCACCATAGACTGTCTTCTTACCTGATTGCCAGAAACATCCCAAAAATCCAACGTGAAAACCTGGAAATCCTTTTGTTCCCCTCATTCCGTCTCGTCTTTTGTCTACCTGGGAGAACAAGGTACTCCCGCCGCATCAGGAGAGATGAAAAGAAACACTCAACAGCCTGAAGTGTTTCCAGATTTTAGAAGCAAAAGAAAAGGGATAAGCAGGGCAGATGGAAAGAAAGAGGGGGAAAAAGGGGAGATTTACTCTCGGCAGTGTACAGGTGTGTTTGCGTGTCGGCGTGTGTGTGTGTGTGTGTGTGGTGGGTGAAATAGAGGTATGGTTTCATGTCATTTCATCATTTCCCTGCTAGCAGTAAATCCAATTACTTTTCCTTCTCCTTTCTATCTTGTAAGATAGGCTGAGTGACAGGACTGATTGGAGTACAGCGCTGCTGAGGTAACCGTGCCAACTGGTTGACTGACACAACACTGGCACTTAACTGGCTTCATACAAAGAGACAGGAGAACCTGGTTACTGGAGGCTGTCTATGAGCTGTTGAGGGGGACCACAGGTTCACTCGTCCCTCCTAAAGATGATGTAATTCACTCTTTGGCAACAGACTCAACATGTTTTGTTTTGCTTTAGCATGATAGCACTGAATTGCTCCACTGTGTGTTATCATGTCCTCCCTGTATCAACTCCGTATTTCTTACTAACTACTCTCCAATCCCTGAATAGTAGTTAGACTTTAGAGTCGGGGAGGGTATTGAGTGACGATGGCACTTTAGACTTTTAAACTCTGGTGTTCATTACACCAGTCTGTGTGTATGTTCACACTGCACTTGTTTTTATTTGAGTGAAAGACTTTACAATTTACACCTCGGAAGATTTATTTTGGGTTATCTACTGTTCTTAATTCTGTAAAGTATTTTCTGTCCCTAAAGTATTCTCTTAATGCAATCCGTTGTAGCTGCATTTACTCCAAGTTCACTGATAATAGTAATAATAGCCCTATACACACTTAGGAAAATGGTTGTAACTGATCACGATGTGAGGAATACGATGTGAGGAATATATATATATATATATATATATATATATATATATATATATATATATATATATAATTTTTATAACAAAAAAATTTCTGTCTAACTTTATCATTGTGTTCTATCACAGTGATTATTAAAGGTCATGGGGGTGAACCAATGTTATGACCAAGGTTAGGAATACATTTTCTAGGTTTAACACAAATATATCAGAACAGGGAAGGTTCAGAGACGGGGAGGAATCTAAGCGACTCCTCACATCCCAGTGAATGAGACTTCCCTGGATCCTTTCCTAGAGTTTGAGACGGCCATGGATCTATGGGGCTCTGCGAGCGCAGCAGTAAAACTTGCTGTCAGAATGATTAAGGCTAATCAGGAAACATGGGAAGGGAGGTAATTTAGCATGTGAATGCTAATTAGCGCTAGCATTTAGACTGGCAGACGATGATTGAAGCTGCGCATCGGCTGCCTGCGCTGGTTATACGGCAGAAAAATACCCAGCAGGCTGTCGGGTGGGGGGAATGATTGATAATCTTTGTGTCGAGCTGCTGCCTGTTTCCCTGTTTATGTGTAAATGAGTGTGAAATATTGTTTCACTTGCCCTCCGATGTTAACACGTAATGCGCAGATGAGCTCAACACCTGAACACTCTAATTCCATCCCCATCCCATTAGCTAGAACTTAGTGAAATAATGTCCAATTTGTTCCCAATAACGCTCAGCAGGCTTCTCAAAAAGCTCCTTTTCATATTTGCACATTTTTCCATCTTCTGCTCAAAAAGATATTAATGCTTCTGAAATTACAGTTTGTAGCTGCTGCGATGTGCATGAATATATACGACGAGTGTGAGGGAATGGCTGTTTTAGAGCTGCTGTGTTATAGCCTCTATAAATGCATGTGTTTGAAGCTGCTATAAGAGCCTTTTGAGTGCAGACCAGTGTGTAAATCCTACAGAGGTAAAATTACTGCTTTGAGCAGTGCTAGTGTTTGAGTGAATTATTAGCCTGCTCTCTCCCCTACTACTCGTCTGCTCTCCTTGTCTTTGAGCCTTACAGTTTTCATGTCTGCGACGACTCTCCGCTCCCCAACACTCATATGTCACCTTCAGCTCCCTCTCTCTCCTGAGTTACTTGGGTTTGATGCCTACAAATCTGCCTCCCCAGAGACTTTCTCGCCTCATTTATGAGAGAGTCGGTGTGTGTGGCAAACTGTCCTTCTCTCTTGAACTGAGTTTCTGAATCTTGTCCATCCATTAGAGCATTTCGGCACATCAACCTGCTAAAAAAAAGTGATTTTATGCTTTTTGTGAAACCAAGAGAGATAAAGTGGTACAGGAAAGAATATGAAAGGAAAAAGGAAGTATATATAATAAGGGTACACAGCAGACTGCTGATATTTGCAGTGTTTAGGCTCCACATGTGAATCGCTAAAATGCGAAAATAAATCGAAACATGGTAACAGCTGTCTATTTTAATAGTTCAAACACAATATATTAATACAAACAGTTGAAATGAAGAAGCTAATGTCATCAATCTTCCTTATCACCACACTTTGGGTGTATCCACTTAGTGCTTAGGAAGCAAAATGAGGCCACTGGATTGGCTGCTTCGTAAATGCCAGCTAATAGTATGTTAAGTAGCATTGTGGCTAGGTATTTCTGCTTCCCAAGCTAGTTAAAGCCACGCCCCTTTAATTACCAGTCAAGTGATATGAAAACTCACTGTGCCCCATCTTGATAGGGAACAGTATCGCCTTACGAAGGGAAATGACAAATGCTGTTGCCTGTTTTGTCATTTGAAATGGACAAAACATTTCAAATGACAAATGATGTGGCGAAAAGGGAACAACTATACAAGGAATATATGGAAACTAGAACATAATATTATGATTTTTTTTAGAAAAAATAAGTTTCACAAATTGCATTGTAAAGAATCTGTCAAGGTATCCTCACAGCTGTAAATAACTCTTGACCTTAAAAACTTTTTATGCAATTACTGACATCTGGGGATGTTTCTCAATATTTTGTGATATATATTGTGATAACTACAAAAGTGACGTTAGAAAAGCACAGATTCCTGGTAGACTTTGTTTGCGCTGAATGTATGCAGTCAAAGCTCCCACAAACACAAACACTAAAATAAAAAAAAAGTTATTTTCACAGCTTAGCAATAAACTGTGTGCAATTTATTGCTAAACTTCACATAGCTACTGCATTGAATACATTTTCTTAATTTATTGATATTTATTGCTGCTTTCATGGAATAAGCCCCGGGGAACTTAGTTAAAGTAACAATTTCACTGGAATTCATATTGTTACGGTAAATTCAAATTCTTATTAAAATACATTTTCACCATAACAACAAAATAATTGTCAATACCTATTGAAATTACATGTCAAAACTGTTTTTGTCTATTTTGTGTTGTGATCATGACACTCTCCTGTCAGAGATGTCCTCTAAATACCCAGGGGAAGACTTATATTCCTCGAGGTGACAGATTGCCAGATTTATAATAAACTAGATTGTGATATTTGAAGCGAGTAAAGCGAGAGGCAGAATTGTTTGTGTAAAAGTTTCACGTGACTGTATAATATGATGGTTGTGACCTGATTTATTATCATTTTAGCAGAAAAATTATAATAACTGGATATACATTTCACATATGCAGTGAAATGTGCACTGGATAAAATTACAAATAAGGCACCAAGGGACTTTAACTTTGTATATCCATCACAAAGTACATTGATAGTTTTATGTATTTAAATTCCTTGGCAGTATAAATTTGATAAAAGAAGACACACAGAACAAAGATGTGATGGCGTAAAATAGTCTGATACAGAAACAAGCTGCCCTCCGAGGCCGTGGCTGATATAAAGCTGGCCTCATCACTTATTAGAGGCAGCTGTGCCTAATGTGCCATTGTGGTCGTGGGTTCTATTCCCATGTGGGCTATCACTTCATGTGTATTATTACCCCCCGTGTCCTTGAGCAGGGCATTATCTCGGCTGTCCCTCTGGACGAAAACGGCTCGGTATTAATGGACGGGCGATGTGCGTGGAAACCTAGATGGATATATTAGCGAGCTAATGAATCTTTGATAAGTGGGAAAGCTTTGCGTATGTCAAGAGACGAGCGGAAAGATCACAGCTAAGCCCATCAGCTGAAAGATGGCTTTAATTTGCACAAAACCCTTGAAGTCTTTGACATTGGCAGCGCCATTGTCAGACAAAGTGATGTGGAGAAAAGGGAACAAATTTTACCCAGATGAATGAAAATGTAGGAGTTTATGACTCATTATCAACAGAGTAGATTTCCTTTTTAATGTGCTTTCCTAAAAGTAGAGGTTAAACACTAACACGGCTCGAAATAATAAATGCTTCAGCTGCCAAACTGGGTGTATCCCTTCTTGGATTGGTTTGGATTTCTGACCTTTTTTCCATTTTCCATCATGTTAATCCACCACACTGCCTTCCAGGAAGAGCTTCTCTAATCATGAAGTCATTCACATGTAGCTGCTGGATGAATGCCGCGACTGTGTGGAGGAAGGTCTCCAACACTGAAGGGTTGGGGAAAAAAAACCCAGAGTTAGCTTCTCGACCCAAGAAATCCAAGCCCTCTCACCCCAAGCAGTCTGCTTTAGTGTAAGCACCGACTCGCAGCGTCCCAAGATCAGGTTATGCGAGGTCACGAATCCAGACAAACAGAGGCACACACACATCATTCGGAAGTTCGGCAGCAGCCAGCACCGTGGCCAGACAGCTGTTGTTGCTGACGACCAGCGTCAGGTGCCAGTGGCCCGATTCGAGTTGGCTAACCTCCCTACATCCCATGTGTCTTGCACAGATACAGGGGTGGGACAATGGGTGGACATGTGTCCCCCCGTCTCTGGCGGGCATCTGGAGAACAACTGGCATGTCGGGGCAGCGCTTGAGCACATTAGATTTGTGTCGACCAAAGGATGCGAGTCACCAAATGTGTGTAGGACGCTTAAATTTAGCATTTAGCAAAGACTGCTCCCTTGAATTACGTGCGTTTCACTTTTAATTACATGGCTGGGGATAGATTGTGATGTTTGGGTGTAATATACGTGTGTGCTTGTCTCCATTATGCTAATATGGCTTAGATGTATGGCAAAATGCAGCCTGCGTGGGCGTGTATGTATGCGTGTACACGTGATTAAAGGGACGGATTCTTTCAGTGTGTAAGGTGGAGGTATGTGTTTGTCACTCCTACAGGTATAAATCCTCAGATTATAGGGAATGTTGCCCTCTCTGCAGGAGGTTGGTATGTGGGATCGCTGTGATTATTGTGTGCCATGTTTAGTGTAGGAAGTAATGCACGTTTACATACTACAGCAGCTGTGCTTTCTTCATGTAGACTCGGAGAGGCCCACCTGATGCCAGGGCAGCTGCTGCACAAACAGCCCCTCTGCACTCATGCACACAAACAGTGCCAGGAGAGATTTTCTTTTTTTTTTTTCTTTTGGGGTACAAGTGTGTGTTTGCTGCAAAGAGGAAGAGAAAGGGGCAGCTGCAGTGTAAAGCCTTCATCAACTGTTCCTCTAGACTGCCCCATCTGTCCAGACATTAATACACACACTCACTCCCATGCACTAATACGTACACACGGGTCCGTCTGTTGTCTTATCAGTCACACATGGCGCACTTCACACTCAATGGGCCTTGTCACGACAAAGATGCGTATTATCTGATGTCTTGTGTGAGGAAAATCTGCGTGTCAACTGCGTCTGACACCATGAAACACCATTCGGGGTGTTTCTGGTTTAGATGGAAGCAGCATCCACCCATCCATCCATCCATGGGACAGTTATTAGAGCTGAGGCCAAGAGGACAGAGGAAACTGTAGAGCAAGCTGTTTTAGCATGAACTTAACTACAGCTACAGCATTTATGGTGCTGCTAGTTGACCGGTATGGTCAAACAGGTAATCATTTACTAAGAATTGTAGATCTCGTACTAGTCAGTTACTAGTCAACACATGAACTCATGAGGATCAGAGAATGCAACTGCCTGCAAATATCTGAAATCCATGAATACCCAAGATCACTTCTGGAATCGCTTAGAAAAGCCTATTTTAATTGTTCATTTCCCATATTTACCTTAATGTGCATTAATACGAACAGTGGAAACCATCAGGTGCTACTGGACAAGCTAACATCTACGATCTTCTTTATTTTTGCCCTTGGCTGTCCTCGGGGTCCTCTTTTCTTTGTGTTTTGTCTCTTATGAGTTCAATAATTCATTTAGCTGTTGTAATGGAGCTAGTAGCACCAGAATCTCCAACTTGTCAACTAGGCTTTAGTAGTTATCCTACAAAGTCACAATTTCCTTAATTAGTCAACTAATTAAGGAATCACTTGTTCAGTGATTTACATCTGTTTAAATTTTTAGCTGCTCTAGTGAAGCATTTGGAACATAAAAACTTAAACCACTCAGCGGTAATTCAAAAAACTGGGGTAGCTATTAGGTATCTTGTTCCAGTTAATTAATTAGATTTTTTTTTTTAACTCTTACTGAAGTAGTGACAGTATAAAAATGATCAATTTATTTTACTGAATAACATACTTGGCTTGAAATTATTTCATTTTCAGTAGTAAGCTGTTTGTACTATTTATGTTCTACTTGTCAGTTTCTATTTAGACTAATGGCTGTATTTCAAATTACATAGTAAACCCAGATTTAGTGATTGGTCTAGTTTATCAAAATGAATTCATGTCTTTCTTAAATGACACTTTTAGCAAATATATACATTTTGAACTCTATTTACCCAGACAAAGGTGGATCATTTGACTCAAAGTCTATCTCTACTTTGTGCTTTCTTCCCCTAGTCATTGTCATAACCTTAATATCTCTTAATGTGTTTTTGTCCAACTTCATGTCAGCTCACCAGCCAGGCACAAGGTCGTCTTGCGGCTCAGCCGTCGTATGCTAATGACGGAGAGATGCAGACGGAGACCCTGAAAGCTGCTTTGAGGTTAAGGAGACGTAATGAAATGGATCATAAGAAGGTTGACACTGAGAGACAGTGTGTGTCTCCGTGAGTGAGAGCATTGTCCCTGATGATGTTTATAATATTGATTGCCTGCTCTCAAGAAGCTGCCTGATTTTTGATTTGGGCACTTCTGAGCATTGTGATTGCAGCGTGAACATCTAATGCCTTGAGTGGCCTCTGCAATCAAGGACAATGACCCTTAACTCCATGCATCCCCTCTCTTGCCCACACACTGGTTCTTTTTCGCAGGCGCTCTGTTTCACACAGGCTTAGTTGTCTGTATTTTTCAACTTTTACTAATGTAGGTTTTTAGGAAGTCAACAAGGGCAGAGAAAACTAGACTTTTGTCCTCCTCCCTTTGGTTGGACTTCAACAAGCTACTGGGTAAAGTTTAAGCTAACATATAGATTTCTATGTTTTTCTCAGTCTTTTTTTTTTTTTTTTTTGTATTTTTGTTTTTAACAAATCCTTATTTGGATTGAATATGTTTTACAGCTTGTTGTTGTGTTGGATCTCTAAGAGCCATGATATGCTGTCTTCATGGTGTGAATTAGATGTGTCAATTTCCAACGCTGTTAAACAAATTTGCCATGAAATGAACCTCCCAGCTGCCCTTTATATGAAAGCCACTCAAGAAGATACAAAGTGGGGAGAAAAGTAAATGTTTTAATGAATTCATTTTACAGTTTTTCTTTAGATCTATTTCTGTTAGTGTTTCAGGTTAACCTTTTAAACTTTTGTCTTACTTTACACTTTAGCTACTTAACGATAGCAAACCTAATTTGCTGTATTTTGAAACATTTAGGTCGGACTATATTTGTTATATTTTGCAAAGTCCAAGCATAAATAATAATTTTCAAAAAAAAAAAATACAGGTAGCAATAAATAAGATTAATATCTGGTTTCTTAATGGTGACTGAGTCCCACTGTACAAATGACACATAGTGTGAGAGTTTTTAAGTGCAGTGTTTTTCAAGGGATTATTATGTAATGGCTCATGCAGAACCCAGGGTTAAAGGGTTGAGGTTATGAAGCAAAGGAACGGAAATTTGAAGTTTCATTAAGTGGAGCTTCAGTGAAAGATTCATATCAAAACACAGAATAAACATGCTAACATTAGCTTGGTAGTTCAAAAACTGGCTAACATGAAACCTGTCAGCAGAAACAAGATTTTAGTAGATTTTAGCAAGCCTGTAGCTGACTGGGCTGAGTCACAGTACCTTTCAAAACGAAAGGTTGTTGGGTCCTGATAAAAAAAAAAAAAAAAAAAAAGGTGCAGTTAGAAAAATGTATGACATACCTCACTGTTTAGTGAGGGAGGGATGAAATATTGTTGAAATGTATTGGGTATTGGTATCGACAGAGTTTTCAAACTTGTGATTGATTTTAATGACTTATTATTAAATTTTACATATATATATATATATAGATATAGATATCTATATATATATCTATCTATCTATCTATATATATATAGATATATCTATATATAGCTATACATATAGATATATATATCTATATCTATATATCTATATATAGATATATAGATATAGATATATCTATATATAGATATATAGATATATATATATATCTATCTATCTATCTATCTATCTATCTATATATAGATATATCTATATATAGCTATACATATAGATATATCTATATATCTATATATAGATATATATATAGATATATAGATATATATATATATTAGATGTACTGAACATTTAAAATTAATTAATGACACATCAAAAGCTATGTCATTAATTAATTGAAATTAGCATATTACATTCCTGGCCCCACTCATATTCAGAAGTCTGCATATAATTGCATAGACCTCTGCCTATGCAATTATACGCATAGGCATATATATGCAATTATATATGCATAGGGAGAAAGTCTACCTCCCTAATTCCAGCTTACATGCTGGTTGTCTTGTTGCATTGCCTAACTGTTGTACCATTTTTATTTATTTATTTGGTGACTAAATGTAATCACATTTGATGGGTAAACAATATAAACAACACATCAGCGTTTCATCATCATCACAGTTTTCCATTGAGATGCCATGTTGGAGGAAACCATTCCAGGCTTTTCTTCTGTGTCTAACATTTCCTGTTCCTAAGTTGGTTTTCTGTGACGTCCACTGCTGATAAAACTGGTGGCGCCTCATGCTGTCATCATTCTGTGACTTATTTATTTACTTATCTTCCTTCTCCTTCATTTTCTCCCACTCTTTATTGCGTCATTTCTGCAGTTCTCCTCCGTCTGTGCAAACTGATCAAGCACATGATCTTTGTAGAGGTGAAAATGTTTTAAGTTAGATTTTTTTGTTATTATTGTGCAAATAACTTTGTGTTTCTCAACTGGGGGCTTACATGTGTGTTAGGTGGACAAATAGGCAAACAGATGAGCAACCGGAGAGGAAATATATCCACACTGATAGCAGTATAAAAAGGAAAGGACAAAGACCTGATGTTATTCAGCCATCTGGTGTGTGTGAGAGAGTGTGTGTGTGAATCTATATGTGTGTTCTTACCTCTATTGTATCTGTATACTGTAGAGAGAATGACTTAGATTACCAAGACTGATATCAAAGTCACACTCTAGGACACAGTTGGAGCGCACACACACACATGCACGCGCGCACGCACCCCGTGTTTCTCTGCAGCCCTTTGCTTTTTCCTGGGAAGCATACAAAACACTCAGCTGCTGCTGCTGTGTGTGTGTGGGGGTGTGTGTGTGTGTGTGAAGGTTCCCCCTCTAATTGAAGTGTACAGTGACTTGGCAGGCTGCCTGATGTTAGGAGTCATATGGAGGGACAATAGAAGAAAGGAAGAGTGCACAGAGAAGGGGGCATATAAAGGGAGGGATGAGACAGAGAGAAAACTGAAGGGAGGAGAACAGAAAAAGATGGAAAGAATGAGTGGAGGAGGATGGAGAATGAAAAATCCAATGATGTCTGAAAATGTATTTGTAAATGGCTCTGTTATCTGATCCTAATGGACAAAATTAAACACTCATGAAGATATATGGGTGTTGTAGGCTTTGTCCAAGTAAAACCAATAGAGCTGTTTGTATAATAAAGTCGTGATGATGTGGTTTTTCTTGAATTCAAACCACATAAGTTTATTATCATGCTGTTCCTGCAGCTTAAGGTCCTTTAATAAGATGTAGTTTTCTTAGTCATGCGGAGTGAAATCCTTCTCCCCCACCTGTTGCTGTGAGTTTTCAGTCAGCTGTGTATCATAAACAAATGACGGGCTTTCCTGATTATCTTTTCTGGTTGTCATAGAAGCTTAAAATATAGGCTATTTAGCAAAGAACACAAATAATTGTAGCTTTTCACCCAGATAAAATCACTCATAACTTTTTATATAGGAAACCTAAAAGCCGTGCTGTGTCCAGACCCTACTGTATGCAGGTGTACTGTAAAGCAACACTCTTCAGTATGGATGCTGCTACAAAGTCAAAAAGACTAGAACCTATCAGGTTTTGCTATCAGTTAGGCTTTTAAGAAGAAAATAAGAGGAAGAGAAACCAAAAAAGCTGCAAAGGATGGGCGGGAGCAAGATTTCCATAACTAACAGAAAGGTTGGTTACTTAGCTGCACAATGTGCTACGCTTTATCCATTTGAGATTCAAAATTCTATCTATGATGGAACATGAACATCTCAGAAGATTAGCTTTTGTTTCAAGCACTGGAAAAATCCATGTTTTACAGTGACTGCTCTCACACCCAGTGTGACGTCACCTCCACTCCTAACAAATAATAAATCAGTAATGGCTGCTCTTTGCAAAAAGGCTAAAGCAATGTATTTTCAACAATATTGATATATGTTTTAATATTTCTAATTTGATCAAAACTTAACAAAAAAAATACTGGATATAAACTCAAGCCACATTACAAACAATCCGTTTTTTTAAGTATTGCAAAATAGAACTGTGTCATTCCATACTTGTGTATACTGCAGCTGCTCTATTGATCACAACAATATAAGAGGATTTAATATTACCTTTAAATATTTAGATATTTGTTGATTCTCTTAAGAAAAAAACAAAGGTGAAAGTAATAATCCTCAAAATACTCTGCTAGTTTTTCAAACATTATCAACATCAAGAAATCATTATAACAATAAATCACAATTCTTATCACTATTAAAAAAATCTCAATAGTTATAAAGAGTGCAAAATTGTGTATCCCTGGGTGCACATTTAAATCTAATGTATCATTTGTAGTAAAAGAATCTTGTATGAAAACATCAATAGTGCTGCAGTGATGTCTTCACTCTGGACCGCTGCTGTTTCCATTCTAATAATAATACTTTCTTATTCATTTGTAGCAGTTCACCAGTGTTTGTTGGGCATGTCAAGTATTGAAGTACATTATTTAGCACGGTTTTTAAAAGAGATATCTCAATATTAATGTATGCTAAGCTAAGACAGTTGAGACCTAATTTAAGTTAAATATCTCCCGTAGTGTGATATACCGTACTTATTTTTATCTGCTGCAATGTTCACTGATGGAAACTCAGGAAGAAAACAAAAGTGAGCAGCCGTGGTTACAGCTGTACAGCACTGACGCAGAACGATCAACTGATGAGCCAGAGTGCCGAGGTTAATCCATCAGATTACAGCAGATTACAATGCATGAGGGATGTCTGAATGGAAGATTAGAACAGAGAGATGATGGACGGAATAATTGGATGGATGGACTGAGGGGAGCGATAGACGGTGAAGGATAATGTGATACATATTAGAGCTTTCTATCAGGCTCGGTTTAACCGTTGGAGTAGTTGTACTTTACATAAATATTCCAGTTCTAGTTTAGATTGGATATAGGGTTTTTATTGTTGTATTTAAAATAGATTTCCATTAGCTAGATTAGAGTAAATAAGTAATCCCAGTGAGCATGCAATAAGCCATTTAGTGAATCACCTGAATCTACAAAAAAAAGGAGTTTACACAACGAATGATGACAGAGAACAGAAGTAGAAAGAAAGAAATTGAAATACAATTTCTTTGGGTGACTTGCCTTTAAAACAGGCAGGGAAAACAGATAAACAGGTTTTTATCTATTTTTAATTTTTAGTGCAAACGTTTCACATGAGTTGGATCTAGTCTTTGTCGCTACAGCAGCTTCACCTCCTTTGGGAAGGCTGGGAAGGGTTTGAAGAAGGTTTATTGAGAGCGTTAGTGAGGTCAGTTGCTGATGTTAGATGAGACGTCACCACTATAATTCATCCCAAAGGTGTGGTATTGAGTTAAGGTCAGGGTTGTTTGCGGATTGGTCAACTTCTTCCACACCAAACTCCTTGTCTTTATGGGCCTTGCTTTGCCATGTTTGAGCAGGAAGGTGTCATCCTCAAACTGCTTCAACAAAGTTGAGAGCATGAAATGGTCCAGAATGCTTTTGTTTTCTCAAGGATTAGGAGTGCCTTCCACTGGAACTAAGGGACCTGGAACAGCCCCATACCATAATTCCCTCTACACCAAACTTTAGTCTTGGCTCAATCCAGTTAGACACACTACTGCATCCAACTCTTTGATTGTAAACTAAAGGCCACACAAGTTGTGCTTTTTCACTTTATTAGTTGCTGTTTTGTGGAGCATACCAAATTGTGATTACTTCATAGTTATTCCCAATTGTATTAATATTGTCATATTACAACTAAGGTGCTTTAACACGCGTTGTGTTTAGCTTGCTTTAATCAGACTCTAGTTTGTTAGCCTAGAAAGTGCAGTTCGCTTGGGGAGGTGTGAATCAAACTCTGATGCAGATAAAAAAAGTGAACTCTGGTCAGCCGAACTAAGTCTCAGTTTGGTTGAAGTGAACTCTAGGACAGTTCAAATGCATGTGATCGGAGACCGCTCCAAAAGCAGGAAGTGGACTACGGTGCAGGGCCTTCTGGTTAAATGCATCCACAATATTTTCTTCGGTGGTTCTTGGCGCAGCGCTGCCACAGGCGAGGAGGTGAAAAGGCTTTTTTCGCCGAGCTCCTGAGAGTGACCCGTTCTTTCACAAGTGTTTATGGAAGCAGCATGTATGCTAGGTGCTCCTGTTTTATTCACCTGAGGCAACAAAAGTGTTTGGAACACCTGGATGCAGTGATGAGGAGGGGCGAGTGAGTCCTTTTGTCAACATGGTGTGTATTAATAGAGTATTTCATCATATTCTTAAACATTAAACATTCTAATTTCACCTGCCGGTGCTACATCTAAGTTAACATTTCAGATCATAGCCAAAAAGAAAAAACAGAAAGCATGAGGCAATGATGGAGTTAGTCATGTTGACTGATCAAAAGAGGTGGAGGAGGGAGCAGAGAAAAGGGAACGGAGGGGGACTGGAGGAGAGAGGGCCTCTCCACATCCTCCTATATCTGTCCAAACAGCTTTCATGCCAGCTAAGAGTCTTGCCATTTCTGTTTTTTTTTCCATCTCTCTCCTTCCTTTTTTGTCACCCTCTCCCTGCCAGATTGCTGACAGAATTTGGAAACAGGGATTAGAGAGGACAGATGCATGGAGATGGACAGATAACAGCTTTTGGAACACGATCGGCTTGAAAACTTTAGGAGTTGTTGTTGCAGCTCGGATGTTTGTACAGCCTTTCAGGTCTATGTAGTGTTTGGTATAATAATGATAACCGGCCAAACCAGGTGTTTGTGACACCGGAACACCTGTTTTGATCTAACTGGCATTGACCTGCTGCTCCTAGAACCGATTCTACCCCCAGTAGCATCACAAGCTTTAGGATTTGCTCACATTTGGGTGGAAGTGAATTAGTCCGGTTGAGTGTTTCTGGACGATAAGGTCCAGTTACCAATGGTGATAAGGTCTGGCTTGCTGCTGCAGTTCCTTTGGCAGGAAGGAGGCGGATAGGGACGGGGTTGGGGTTCTATGTCGGCCAATCAAGTATGTCTTTACTAAACAGGAAGGAAAGTCGAAGTTTTGGAGGCACAAACTGTGGCAAATTGACTTGAATGATTCTTTCTTTAAACACAGATTGTCTCTGATTTCACACATTTAGGGATAATAAATGAAGCTATATATATATATATATATATATATATATATATATGGAGATTACACACCAAATTTCATAAGGCTCTGCTTTTGCCATGCTTTGCAAAATACCTTAAGATCAGACATGTTGGAGGCAGAGCACCTTCATCATTAATTTTCATGTCTGGCCACAGATTAACAACTAGACTTTGGCTAGGCCATTTGTATACATGAATGTGCTTTGATCCAAATCGTTCTATTCAGCACTAGCTGTTTTTGTTTTTTCCAGGATTGTCCGTTATTCTCCTTGATTTATCCTGCAATTAAATATCACAACATAAGACTGGACATTTATTGTATTGCTTAGCATTTATCAAGATGAATTTTGATTTATTGTTATCACAAAGAAATTAGGTAAAAACAGGGACTAAAATGTCAATTTGTTTCTACAGTAGCACTAAAACGTCAGTAAATTTACATGAAGAAGCATGAAGAAATGTTTTTCAAAAGCAGCATTTCTATTTCTAGCACCATGAATGAAGTAATAAATAGTTTTTGTTTTTTTTTTATCATCACTTTTATTGTCACCATAGTACTAAAAAATATTGCAATAAAATTCTAGGTTCATATCGCCCACCTTTAACACACAGACATTTTTTTGTCAAAATATTTGAAAAACATAGAATAACAATTTTTTATTTCTCTGTTTGTTTGAGCAATTAATATCTCAGTAAATCACTTTACAGTAAAGATCATTTTTGCCATCTCACTTTCAGCCAAGGAGGCAAAAATGGAACGGAGCAAATCAAACACGTGCGCTCCAAAGGCCTGTGGAGCGGGTTCAGAAGGCAGAGCGCTTTACATTAAGGAACCCACAGAGAGCTTGGAACATGGAGGTCAAAGGTCAACAGCGAGGAAGTTTAATAAAGAAAGAGAGGGAGGACGGATCGGGGTAAAAGGGAGGACATTTGATGGATTGTTTCCTGTCTGTGTGCTTCCCTGCTCTCTCCATTCCCTCATCTCCTCCTCGCTGCATGGTTGCTCTGTCTGCGCCGCAGTTTTAAGCGGCTGTTTACTAGGGAGTGTGTGTTCGAGGCAGTGTGTTAAATAAAGAGGAAAGTGCTCAGTCTCGATCCCTTACAGTTTTACCAGTCTGACCATGCTGCTTTGCAACTTCTTTCTATCTCATCTGAAGAGATATGCAGGAACAAGACATAGTTCCAACACGGAGAAGAACATGGCGGTAAAATCATTGGAAAAACACGTAGAGGGCAAATCAAACAATGTAGCCTGCCACTGTTTGCAATTTGTGTCTGCTCTGAGTCAATCTTTGTCTCACTCTCCTTTTCTGTCTCTGTCTCCTCTGGGGTAAAGCGGCTATTCAACACATTCCTTTGTTTACCCTTCTAATTGGAAGATGTCGAGCTGTAGCGCCGCAGCCTTTTATGGCATCGCAAGTCTGATCACACACACACACTCTCACATGCACGCATGGTGTAATCTAGCACAGCAGCTCTGAGAAAGGAACAAAAAGACAGAAGACAAAAAAGATCAAATTATCAGCTACATTTAATTACCCACAACTAGACAGACACAATAACGAAGCTAAATCCAAATATTCCTTGGTTCACATGCAAGAGAGAGACGGAAGAGAGATGGAGTGGGCACAGGAATTTAGACTTTCTCTCTCTGTCTGCTGTGCAGCAGGGAGGTTTTTCCTTCCTTCTTCTTTTTCTTTTCTTTTTTTTTTGAAGGCATTGCTGCAGAGTAAAGTGATGACTGCTTATCGGATTAGGGATCGCTGGATAATAAATACCCTTGTTTGATTTCTCCACCCATACTCCTTAAACATGATTACTGCTTTCTGTTACCGCCAGCATCACATTAAAGCTCGCTGCACGGCGGCACTGCCATTAGCATAATGTTTATAGAGATGGTAAGAAGCGATGGCTGCAGAGAGGATGGATGCCGAGGAATGCATTCAGCTGTCACTCTTCCTCCATCTTTCCTCGTCCTTTATGCCGTTTGTTGCTGCTTCCTATTGACTTTGCTGCAGCTTTACGGCAGAAGGCTGCTCTCCTTTTGGCTGGTTTGGGATTTGTAGAATATTTTCATTGTTCTCGCTCATATATTTATTGCTATCCGGCGTGCGGCGGCCCGTGCATTACCTTCAACTCCCCATTTCAACTGCCCAGTCGACGGACGAGGTGGGGGGAGTTGTCGAGAAAGTTTTTACTCACCTAACCTATCCCTAACAGATATTGTGCAATACAACAGAATTCAATGAACATGTAGTATTTAATTTTTTCAGTGTCATTTAGCAAAATTTCAGTCTGGTATCGTAAGAAGCTGCATTTCCATTCCATAATCGCGCATCTTGACATTTCGAAAATGAATCCCCTTTAACAGAAACATGCACATTTTTGTAGTTTTTTTTTATTTTTAAAAGAATTTGGATTAGGTGTTTTTTTTTTTTTTTTCTTTTTTTTTTTTTTTGCCATGTCAAAATTGGTTTCTTTAGCAAAATTGCCGTGGTCAAATTTTTTTTAAACACAAGGAACTAAAATGAATAACAAAAAGATGTTGCCACTGGCACAAACCATGACGAAGAAGAAGACAGCAGGAAGTAGTTGAAGGATGATGCTGCTGCATGTTATTTTTTATGACTTATCGCATGAAAAGACTTATTCATGCCTGATTTGATTGCGTTTGTTATTTAATGGAAACAGCAGAATTGTGATTTTTTTGACATTAGTAGAATAATGACAAAGATTTGCACATAATGGAAGTGCAGCTAGAGATGTTAATATCTTTCATTTATGAATCATTAACATTATTCCAAGTCAAATTATACTGAAATATCAACTGGTGACCAAATTCAATCATTTTCAGCTCTACGTTACCTCTGTTTTCAGCCAAGCTACTATAATGTTTTACAAAATGGGACAATCATTGAAACATCTGATAGCTGTTGATTGTTCATTTTTCATAATCCATGTCATAGACATCAGAATAATGCCATCAACTGGAGTAAAAGTTAAACTTTTGCTTTATTTTTCACGGTTGGGCAAATTTACGGTACAGTGGGACCCCCAAGTAATTGGGGGTCCCACTTACTGGGGTCCCACTTACTAGTTGGGACCAAAGCCAACTAGATAAAATCCAGAAATATTCGAGACCCCTCCACAAATCTTTATAAGGGCTTATTTTAGTAGGTTAATTGCCAAATTGACCTTAATGTGCATTAAAATACACTCTGCAAACCACCACAGCTGAATCCAAAATCTCAGGTCTTCCTTGATTCCACTTTTGGGATACAGCCAATCAGGGCCAAGAAAAATGAATACCACTCTTAGGTTGGCTACTTTGCAAAAGCCAGCCAATGGCATGTCAGGTATAGGCCTACTCTTCTTGGGAAGCAGTTATTTCAGCTTCCCAAGCCGCATTTCCTTCCCAATATTTTAGATTTTCTCTTCAGAAAAATTTGTAAAAGGTGGATTTTCTGCAGATAATTTAGTTACATTCCACAGAAATATCTGAATACTGAGTATTGGCAATGGTCGTCTATAATTCCCAAAGCATCTTGGTAAAATGTCTTAAATTACTCTGACTGAAGTGTTCTGCCTGAAAACTCTTTATTGTTAGGCACAGAAAGCTCCGTCCCCTTCTTCCCTTCACATTCTGCCATAACGTCTGCTGAAGTGGTGACACTTCCTTGCTGTCAGATATCTAAGATCTTAACTGCATAAAAATTGAATAAATTCCAAAAATTTGCAGGAAATAACTCAGAAGTCAAAGCAGAGCCAAACAAGACTTGAAAGGCGAAGCATTCTAAAATGTCAGAAGGCAGAGAAGAATCTGATGCGGTAAGATTTGTAATTCCACCAAGATGCAAATAACCATGTTTCTCGCATTTCCTTGAGAAAAACACGGTTTTCGGAGTGATACAGTCGCTTTATCTTCAGCAAAACAGTACCCAATACTTTTTAGAACCACTCCCTCACTCATACTTCAAATCCTTATTGGAACAGGAAACCAAAAATGTTACTGAAATGAACTTTCAGCTCTGTTATGGATTTAACAACTATGCTTCTAACAACTAATTTTTTTGAAACTATTAAAACATTTTTATTGTATTTTTGTTCTGTTACATACACCGGCCACAGATCAGCTCATGTGAACTTGGCCTGTTCAGTTCTGCAGACATCTGATTCGTCTGATTGAACAGAGGCCTTTAGGTGACAGTAGAGCTGTCAGTGTTTCTGCGCACCAGATCATCTACATGCGAGTGCACATTATCTGCGAGTGAAAATGTCTCTGTTCTCCATTTTGCCCATGTAGGAGCGTAATAACCACTTTTTGAACCCATGACCCTGAGCTGAACTTCCCTCGTCTCTTATTCAGAGAGCATCCGTACAGAGCCTGCCAGCAGCAAGTTAATAACAGCTGGAACGCTTGTTAGCTTTTTCTTTCTCCTCCTCCCCAAAAAAGCTCTTGTGCACTCCCAAATACAGTAAGTGCACATAAAATCCAACCCCCCACCTCCACCCTCTCCAGCCCCCGGCACAAACTGTAAGGCAACCATGTCTAGACAGACATCAGCCCCATCTCTCTCTGTCTACGGAGAAACAAAAAGTCACTGGAAGATGTACAACCGACTCAGTGAGTGATTGTAACACCCTAATTTAAGTTTGTTGAAAGATTTATTTGAGGATTTAATTAGACAACCTCAAGCTAATAAAGTCAGTCGGCTGAAAGTCAATTTAATTGAGTTTGATTCCTTTTTTTTTTTTTCTAAAAACACATTGAGGACTGATTGTATTAACCCACTTAATATCCTGATCCTTTCCCATCTCAGGTTTTTGTCAAATAAATGAGTTTTGATTTCAGTCACATAGCAAGCCAGATAGAAAGAGAATACCAATGCAAGAGACGAGGAAAGACAGACATCAGGTCAGAGTGAAAAAAAAGACAGACTCTGCTGTCAACTTCCTCCAGGGAGGCAAAGGTCTCCATTATAATTCAGTTGTTGTCTTGAATTTTACTTTGATGTCCAACGTTTGGGGCTTTTTTGCCACTGACTTAAAATGCCTAGAAGAGTATGACTTTGTTTGTTTGAAATGCACAATAAGCTGACCTTTGGGTACTCCCAGACCATCTGTGAAACCAGCTTCAGTTTGATATTTTTTCTGTATTTTTAGTTGACATTTTTCAACTTCTTGAACTTAAATGTTGACAGATGATGAAAAGCACATCAATGGCTTTCTGATTAGACCAATGGTGGAAATAAAAATAAATGCTCCAATGTGTACAGAGTGGTAGATAGGAGGCAGAACATATTACTTAGTCACTCAAAAATATAGATATCACTTGTGTTCTAACCACAAAGACAATATAAGTAAAAAAAAAAAAATTAATTAATTGAAGGAAATGTTATCCAAACCAATCTGGCTCTTAGTGAATGACTCGCTGCTGCCTGAACATGATACTGTAACTGGTTGCTTCACCCTTTGTAGCAACAGCTACCACCCACAGTGGAGTGGTCTCTTGCACAGACAGCTTGTTCAACATCATATCAAAGCATCAGAATACATGCAGAACTTTGACTAGACCTCTGCAAACCATCTTATTTTGTTGGTTGTGTATTTTTAATCATTCAGAGGTCGACTCTCTTTTATGCTTTGGATCAATGTCCTACTGCGTAACCAAAGTGAGTTTATGCCAAGGTCAAACATTGACCAAGGATTTTCTGATAGGATTGCTAGTTGTATTAATTAGGGTAGGTCATCGAGGTTCTGCCAACTTTCTGTGCATTGTTCCACCCCTGATATTGGAATAATATCTTCCACAAACTGCTCGTGATGCCATTATGGAACATTTTATGATGGGCTACTGTCTTTATCCGACTTGTTTACTTCAGCTTTGAATAACTCTTAGATGTGTTCTCATTTGTCTTGATTAGTTTAGGTTGAGGTGAAGCTGTCAGTCCACCTGCCTTAACAGTATTAATAGATGTGCATTATTACAGACAGAAGATGTTGCAGAAGAATAAACACATTCTCTGCTTGTTGTCGTACAAGTGTGTATAAAACGTCACTTTTTATACACACTTGTACGACTTTTCTTCACATTTCTGGCACAGAACGAGAGACACAAAACCCAGAATCCACAGATCATTGGTATAAATCCAAAAAGGCAACAACTCTTTCAAGAACTTACAAATTGGCAGCCATCAAATAAAGCTGTTTGATCTCTATAGGCAATTGCTGCATTGATCCACAGTCATTATGAACTCCAGATCCGCAGCAAGCAGTTCTACGAGCACACTTTAAAGTCAGTCATTTCATTAGGAACCTTTTATGAGTTGTAGTTTAAAGAAAGGACATAGATTATTTAGGGGTACACTCAAAATCATTATAATTATATTGATGACATAATCATATTTAGATTTTTTTTAAAGTGTGAAGCATATTAATAGATACAAACAATATAAAAGTGACAAAGTTTCTGGAAAAAACTCTGAAATTATTTTACTGCTGTAGACAAAAAAAAAAAAAAAAAACTACAAAAAATAAAAAAACAAACTTCAAAGCATTAAAGTATCATCAGTGGGAGCTATACTGGAGAAATGTGTTACATTGATTTTACTAGCACATGTAACAGCAGAAATAGCTTTTGATATAAGTGATTATACAGTATATAAGTGTTATATAAGTGGCACAAAATGGGTTTAAATTTCACTCCCAAAATTGTATTATTCCTCAAGCTTATGTATTCAAATATGACAAATAATGTTTTGGAAATGTAAATATACTAAGGTGCAGGCTCTCAGTTGCAACATTTGTTTTGAGAACTACATTTTTAATGGACCTGACCAAGAATTAGTTCTGCACATCTGGTTGTACTGCTGCATTTCAGTGAGAAGGTTTTGGTTTCAAATCCTGTCCTGGAGTTGACATGTGTCCTGTGGGTGCATGTGTTGTCTCTTTGGCTTCCTTCCAGTCGCAAAACATAACTGCTGAGTTAAATGGCCTCTCTGAATTATCTTTTGGTGTGAATGTGTGTGTGTGCACATGTGTTTTTGTGCTACCCTGCAATGCATCGATAGCCTGCCCAGCGTGAAACCCATAGATAGATAGATAGATAGATAGAAAGGCACAATCCATTTTCCTTGGAATCCTGGAACCTTTTAAGAGTCACAACATTAAGAAAGCTGCACAGGTACAAATATATCTTCATTGCATTCTGTCAGCTGAACTCCTGTAAGTTTATTACCCCCTTTTACTGTGGATTCCTTTTCCAAGGTAAGCATATACATTAATGCATTCTCTAAGTCTTTGATTTTATTGATGGATGCTACTTGGGGAATTGCTATTTAATGTGCTGGTCGTACATTGACAGTATAATAAGTGCTGTTAGAGTTTACAGCACCAATAACTCACCGTTTTAAACTAAACAATGTAAAGACTTTAAACCTGCTACATCTGGTGTTCATTTTCCCAACAAAATGAACTGTGTCTAAAATTCTGAATAGAAAGAAGAAATTGATCACCTTTCAAGATCAAATTCTGCCAAATCAAAAGTTGGCTTCAGTGTTGTACGTTTACAAACCCCTGAATCTCTCCCCAGATTGGAAAGCTCAATCTAATCGGATTGAGCTTTCCAGAGTCTGTACATAAATCTTTCTCCAAATATTTCCTAATGAATCCGTTTAAAGAAGTTGAGACAAGAGAACTCTGCGTGAAGCGGAGCCTGCTAGGCCACAGCGTTGTTTATGCCAGTTTATGTTTGTTTGGCGAACGTGAACTCATCAACCCTTTCGCTAACATGATCACCCCCTCCCAAGCCATGTGGGCCAAGAGTTAACACACACAAAAACACTTTGAGATGTACACACAGACCGAGCCAGGCCACACACTCCTCTGAACGCACTGGCTTCTCAGACCCTGACAGAAACAGACAACACCAAAATATCACTTCAGGGTTCCCATGTCAACACTAGCAGATGCAACATTAATTCAATCCGGCCGTGAAAGCCACCAAGCGGAATGGATGTGAGCGAGGGTGAGCATGTTGGAGCTGCTCTGGCCGTTTGAGCCTAAACCTGAACAGACTGAGAGGTTTCCTGGAGATCAATTCCAAGTTGAGGGAGTTTTCAGAAGAAGTGCAATTTTCTTTAAGTACATTATATATATTTTAATTTCAAAATTCTGTATTATAAGCACATTCAAGTAGTGCTGAAAGGATTAATCGGATTCATTGTGATTAATTGATTATTGACATAAGTGATTGACAAAAGTGATTTTGTAGCTGAGTAATCGTTAACTGCTTTATGTATACACAGTCAAAAAAGGCCATAAAATGAAGAAAATAAATGGTGTTCAGAGTAGTAATGCAGCCACAAAAATACATACATGTTGCATTTAAGATAAAAACACATTTGTCTGTACATATGTTTTAGCAAAACTCTTGAAGGGGTCTAGTTTTAGCTTCACTTAGTTCAGATTTACTAAAGGAATGCTGAGGAATTGTATGTTAGGCAATAAAATGCTTCTTTTCCTAATTTAAAAAAAGGAACTGAATTATTTGTTTTGTATCTTTTAACATATTTCCAATATTGTATAAAAAAGGTTGTAGAATGTGCCAACTATTTGGTCTGATTAATCAATTAATTGCCAGAATAATTGATCAATCAGTTACTAAAATAATCACTGGTTGCAGCCCTACATTCAAGCTACTTGGCAGCTAACTTTTAGAGGTTAAACCTTTAATCTATGTGTATCCTGTTCATCCTCCCTGCCATCAATCTGTCACAACATAACACCTTTTCTTTTCAGCCAAAGGCGTCCGACCTGTTCTTGGCACCCCGTTCGGTTAATGTTGACAGTTTTTAAGTTGCAGATGGAGTAGCTGTGGTGGGTGATGACGAATTGTTTACCTCCTGTATGGATGACCTTCTTAAGTTCAAAAGCAGTGTCCTGTTGTTTTGGGGTGTGTGGATAAAAGATGCATACTGTGCCAGGTTTAGGAGGTTGCTGAACAGCTTCCGGTTATTCTGTAATTCCTTAGACAATGACTCTCGATAGAGTTTTCTGAAACAGGAACCAGGAATTAAACGTGTGAGTCTGTTAGGTAATCTCTAGAATGAGAGATGTTCAGGTAATCAGTGTTTTTGTCAAGCAGAGAGTCTGTGGAGAGAGCTAAAGATTAGGGTGGAGGCAGGGAGGCTTTCCAATCTCAGAGACCTGAACATAATTAGATAAACTCTAAATACTTGTGGAAACATGTAAAAACATATTTCCACAACTATTGCAGCGTTTTCATTGCTGTAATGTCAATAAAGGTTACTGAGAAGAATGTTTTTTAATGTGTTGTTTTTTTTTTGTAAAATGTAAATAATTACAGATGTTTTAAGTCAATCATTCAAGAAGGAGAAATAAAGTTGCAGTTCTGGTTAGGGATGAAACAATTAATGGCTCTAATCGATTATTGAAATAATTGTCAACTAATTTAGTAATTCCATAGTTTTTAAACTGGTGTATGCAGACTCAAAAATAATCATCAGATCAGCCCTACACTGTATTAAGAAGTCAAGCAGAAAGTGTTGAGCTTTTCACATGTTAATTTTTACATATGTTTTTAGCTCTGGGCATATCTTTTGCTCTAAATGACTAACACATGCTAAAATAATGCTGTTATTGCATTTTAGGCAATAAAAATGTTTCTTTCCACATTTAAAAAAGCAATTGTATTATCTGCTTATTATTTTTCTGTATTTTTAATATTGTATAAAGTAAGCTGGTTGAATGAAAAATGCTCCAAGTTTGATCTAATTACACAATGAGTCGTCAGAATCATCAATACAATAATCGATTACTATAATAATCATTATCTGCAGCCTGCATTCTGTTAATGTCATAATGAGAAATGTGATGTCATCATTAGTCCAGCTGTTCAGACAGCTGGTTAGCATGAAGTTTTGATGTTTGTTCTGTGCATTCCTAGGTTCTCTCACTCCAACTTCCCACAACTCAAAACCATTACTGCTAATTGGAGTTTCTAAATTATCTTCAGGTTTGATTATTTGTGTAGAACATACATCTTGTTTCTCATCTCCAATTCTGATCAAAAACATGACTCTGACTTTTTTTTTTTTTTTTTAAATTGTGTCTCCAAATCCATTCACCATGATTTAACGCTGTAAAAAAAAAGAAAAAAACAAAAAGAAACTCAACACAAGACACTTTCAGATTTTCCAACCTCCACAGTCGCTCCTCTTTCTTGAGTCCCATGTCTCTGTGGAATCTGAAACTGCTTTCATATTTGCAGAAGAAGCTTTGCATGACCTGTGAAAGAGAAACTCATTTTCGGTCTCTGTTTGTCCATCTAATGTGAGAACAGCGACAGATGCAGGGGCTGAAGCCGACTAAACACGGCGCGCAATGACAGTTCTGTCAATAAGTGGAAAGGAGACGTGTAAAATGTCCCTGGGTGGACATGTTTGAATCAAAAATACTTCAGCTGGTGTTTGTCCTCTGTGACATTTTCAAGAAAAACATGCCTGCAAAGACAGCAACTTGTGGTTAGGTTTAAAGTCTGTGGTGAATCACACAGTAGTTTAATGTGACTGTTTCGGTTAGCTAGTAACACTTTTGGAGCGTACGGTGTGCCATGTTCCCTAATCCATCTCCATCCTTTTGGTGTCATTTGCAGTAAGAAGTGCTGCACTGTGCAATCTGGCTGACATTAAGCATATCCTGCCATTCAGCCCTCATCTTTACCTCCCTGACTCATAGCTCACTGTGACACAATCTGTCTCCTTCTTTCTTTTTCAAAGCTCTTCATCCAGGAAAGGATTTTGCTTTCACTTTTCTCTATTATACTTTGCCTTAATGCCAATGTACATGTTTTGTAGCTGCTCAACAACACTGTAGTTAGATTCCACTTGTATTGACATTGAAAAAGAAGCAATGCTTTCGTTGCACATGTCAAATTAGGTTGTGGAGCCTAAAAGGTCAAATGACACCCAGATAAAGATCTCTACTGATGTCTAGGTGTGGTTTCAGACTGGGCGGGCTCTATTAGTGGGGTGAACTAAGCCTTCCTTTTTTGACATCTTGTTTAGGCTGTTCAGGGCTAATGAACCACGAATAGGCAGCGGCCACCATATTTGGATGAGTGCTGCAGATTAAGAACGTCTAATATTGTACTTATTATAATGGGATAAAACAACAGGACTAGTTTAAATATCTTTAAAAAATCTCGATTAAAATCAAGTGTTTTGGAGGGAATGTTTCTCATACTGAGGTGTTTTCCTGAAATGCCAACGTCCCATTTGAAAGTTATTCTAAATGCATGAGACTTCAGCAGCAAATGACAATGCTGACAGGAAATTTATAAATCAGAAACAAAGTTAAAATGGAGGTCATTCCAAAAAAAAAACTTTGTTTGGGTGCATGTTTCAAACTTACTTATGAAACAAGTGGATGGTTTAAGCCCACAACAATATGGAGAACATTCACTACATTCAACGTGATGATGCATTAACATGTGAATATAATTTCCTGATGTTGAATTGAGAAGCTTTACAAAGTTGGGTTTTCCTGAACCCACCCCCTCTGTTCTGACTGGGCCCTAAATGTGCACTGAGGCAAGTTTTGCCTGAGGAAAATGTGACTTCATCCCCTATCCCTCCCTCGTGTTGGCTGTTCTTTTTGCCCGGTCTGTGAGGGATTTGGAAGGGGCCACAGGGTGCCAGGGAGCAGGGCAAATCAACATGTGCCGGGGCAACAGAAGGTGTGTGGGTTCCTCTGTTTCTGTGTGCGTGTGTACAGGCGCTAATCTTCTACCAGGGGGGTTCCACCGAGATTAGTATAATCAGGGGCTTGTGTGAACCCCCCCCTTCTTACCCCTGCTGCGCTTCATCTCCCCCTTATCCCATCTTCCTCTCTGCGCCGCTCAGCCCACCATCCACCTCCTCATGCCTCTATTCCTGCAGCCTCCTTCACCACCTTCATCTTTTGAGCCATCCGTCTCATCCCTCTATCCTTCTCTCAATCTCTTTAGCACCGCTCTGTTCCATTTCTCACCCCACGGCTCCATTCATCCCCCCACCGACCTCATCCTCTTACGCTCATCCTTATCGCTGCCCTCTACATTGTCGGCATTTAGCCGAGCGTTTCGGAATTACAAGCTCCTGCCTGGGTGGACTAAACTTCTGACACACTGCTTGTCAAACGTTAGACATCCCATTTGTGTTACAACAAAGTTCCTGCAGAGAAAAACTAGGCAACAGCAAATAGTCGAAGTCTTCGGAAGGAGAGAGGCAATGAGGTATAGGGTTAAAGGTGGAGAAATTGCACAGTGCAACAAATGATAATTTAAAAACTTTCAACTTCTTGCAGAAAATACACTTTTTACTAAGACGTGCAGTCGAGCATAAGATCATGTAGGAGTTTGGCTTCGGTTGCGTCCGATTTAAAATTCTCTGTCACTCCCTCTGTTTTCAGCCCTCTGTCTGTGTAGATCTCCTCAAATGCTCCGTTTTATCCCATCCCGTCATCCATTTATCTTCCTCCACCGTCTTAAATCAGCAACTCAACACTTCTCAGCAACTCAACACTTCTCACAGAGAGTCTCGTCTACTTATCTTCACCTTTTCTTAAGGTGAAGATAAGTAGCCTCTTTCGCCAGATTAAAACGCAGGAAGACGAGTGTTGTCCCATCCGGCGCAGCTCCATGCTGTCACAGGTGGATGTGTGTAGAACCAGATGTAAACACAAAGTGTCAAATTTGACATGTTAGTCTTACAACTGGTTGCAAACTAAACAAGCAATGTTTGGTGTGGAAAAAACAGCTAGTTGACGTAGATACTGAAGAAGCTTCTGACAGTTTTAAAATGTTTATTTGGTAGCATGTTAAATACTTAGCACAAAAAAAGAAATGATGATAAAATAACAGGCAAGAGCCTTTATAGTGGGCACCACAACCCAATAACTAACTAACCATTAGGTGGTAACAATGACAGCTTCCAGGATGGTCTTAGAATGATCAGAGCTCAACTGAATTAATGCACACAGCGGAAATTCAATACGTCTCCAATTCAAGAATTGATTATTCTAATCTTGCCCCCTTAAAATTGAACAGTAAATCCTCAATGTATTGTCCAGAGAAGTCGTGTCTAAATTTTTTACAAAAATCACCAACACCAAATGCCATACTTTTTTAAAAAAACTGAAAATACGTCAATTTTATTTTAAGTTCTATTGCTTTTATAATAAATTCAACATGCAATATTTTACTTTTCAGCCTTTTGCCTTATAAAGAAAATAAACGGTGCAGTTTCCTAACTTTATAGGTTGAATTTATTTGTTATTTTGTTGGTCTACAAAATGCTTTTATTCCACCCCCAGCAGCAAAACAGAACCTTCTGTGAAAATCCATGTTGTGTTTAGTCCAGTTTAACTGACACGCAAAAACAACCGACCCAAAATAAAAAGTAATGCTGGATTTCAAACATTATTTTGGGTATTCTGTATCATAAAACATTCAACTAATGATCTTTGGTGAATTGACCTTTTTAGTGCTTAGAGTAAATGTCAGTTTATTGACTTGTAATACTCCTTTTATTCAGCCAAAAGGTCAGTTTGTAACTGTAGAATATATCTTCATCTCTAAAAACAGCAACAAAGAACATTCTGCTGTAAAGCAAAAAAAGAAAAAAATATAATAATAATAATAATAATAATAATAATAATAATAACAATACTAATAATAATAATAATAAAATAAAGCACCTTTAAAATTGTTGTCCAACTGAGACATTGTAATTATGAAATTTTTTTTTCTTTTTTTTTTTTTTTTGCCACATTTTTAATAGAACCCAACTTTTAAAGGTTAATTAAGCCTGTGTATGTGTCAAATCGGTTGATTTTTGGTATATAGATAATTGGGAAAAGTCTCTAACAGACTATTGGATAATTTATACAACATCTCTAATTTTCAAATAGTTCAAACCAAAAAAACAGCGAGCAAAACGGGCAATAGAGCAAACAATCACATTATTATATTGTTTCCTCTCATGAACTGAATGTTAAACCATGACACACACAGAAACATTGAGTCAAAGACACTCTACTGAGGGGAATCAGTCGTTGCTGTTTTACAGGAGATACTGAGCCTGACCTTTGGAAACAGAGAAAAGGTGTGAAGATGAACGCTGTAGTTTTCACGCCACAAATGCTAATACGTTTTAACTTAAATTCACATGTGTAATAGAAACAAAAGTCTGCTGTCGTTTAGCTAAAACACAAGGAGCCACATCAAGAAAAGTCTCCTTAGTTTTCTGGCAACTGCAACAACGGAGAACAAAATTAGGATTCCATGGTCGCACAAGGCTCCCTCGCTGTTGTTTGTGCTTCTTGTTAGCATAGGTGGCCAGTTTTCAGTTTTTAAACATGTTGCACAGGACGAGGAAAAATGTTTCCTTCACAGCTTCTTTGGCCTTCGAAATTGTGAGAAAATTCACTTAAGTCAGATTCTCAAGCGATACATCACCTTTCTGGGTTTCTCCTTTCCTCTGTTTCTCCTCCTCCTCTCCAACTTTGCCGTTTGACTGAGTATTTGTGTGCTCATGCACTTATGCCCATTTTCCTTTGAGAGGGTCAAAGCCACGCATTATTCCCAAGTGAAGCCCTCACACGTTTTCACATGCAGATCAGCCACATAAGCCTCTCCCCGGAGGCTTTCACATGGACCTGCTATAGTTTTCAACTTCCCAACAAAACCCACTTGTCCCGTATAGTCGTCCCACCAGCCACCGGCCTCCTTTCTGTGAATGCAGCGCCCCTTTGGCTTCTCTAGCTGTTGACTCGGCTGACAGTCTAAGAAACGCTGTTTACTCTGATTGAATGAAACATTCAACAAAACAGGCAAATTTGCTCCCAAATCAGGTTTTTGGGAGCAAATTTACATTCATATAGTAACAGAAAATGTGCTCAATACCAACAAGAAGCAGGTATGGATCAGGCAGAGATTTTTCTTTGAATAAATTCTTGTACCCTGACAAAAAGACCTTGACACCACTTTGTGGTTCAAGTGAACTTAACTTGACTTGATTTGCTTTTTAAGTTCTGTTTTAAATTGGATACTAAACGCTAAAGGTTCCTGGTAATAGTCTGTTTAACGATGAAGATCCATTCTTTGGTTTCTGGGTAAAAAAACAAAAAAAACAAACATCAAATGCAGTAAACGGGGACTACTCAGAGGTTTATGAATCAGTGTCACATGACAATGTGTAGTTTTAATTACAGCCTTCTATTAAAGTCAATAAATTACCTGTAATAACACTCTTGGGGGTCTCCATGTTTTAGTTACTACATTCTGAAATCTTCATAGTTTCTTCCTAGTAACTTTAATGACTTTAAGTGTTTTTCCCACTTGGACTAACTTTTAATTTTAGCCTCTAGAAGCAACTAACTTTTATTTAGGTAAACATGAGGACCCCCAAGAGCGTTGCCACAAGTAACTCTTTGCCTTGTGTAGCCTCTTGACAGAACCTCAGAACATCTGATCTGTCCCCTTGACATTTTTTTTTTTTAAATCCATATCCTTTCAAAAAATTGGAAAATAATTGAAATGCCGATTTATTTCTGGAAGTTAATCACTAAAATCACACCGTTGGATGTTTAAAAGCTTCTATCTCTGTTAATTATGTTTCTTTTTTGCTTACAATTAATGAAAACATGACATTTCAAATTATAATATCAGACCACTTAAAAAACATTAATGAAAAATACCTGCTTTAAAGTTGCCCGTTTCAGAAGGTTCTTTTAATCTGGCATTTAAGCCTCATTGGAGCACATATTATAAATTCATTGAAAACGACTGTACAATTTATTGGGATGTTTCTCCATATTATTTTTTATTCAGAGACTTTGTATATTAGCCTTGATTTAAGGGTAGTCAGCTGCGCGCACATCTAGTGATACTTGAGTGTAGAAATATTCCAAATTGAATCAAAGACTTAAAAAGAGCAAATTATGTTGAACAAAAATTTCTGGGGGCTTCTTTTTGTATACGGTCAAAGATTAATGCACTTCCTAATATCCTGAAGCCTGCAGACGTTTAAGTTTTCCTTTCTTCATCAGCATGCAAAACAAATGTTTTATTGCCAGAAGTGAAATCTGTTGCTTAGCAACGTGATCCTATTGACCATTAGCTCTTGTCTCTGTACGTCTATGAATGTGTGTTTATGCGTCCATTGTTGTGATCTGCATTGTGTGAAGGGACTCTTAAGCTTAACATCGGCTAACTCTGCTTTTATTGCACTATATCCCAACAGAGACTCGTGATAATAGACACAATGGAAGTATATAATGCACTGCTGACTGCGGAAACCCACACACAAAGGAACACATACATAATTAATCTGAATAAGAGGGTAAAACCACTTGCTTTAGTGGTGTTTGCTTGTCAGTCATATCTGTGTTTCCACCAGTCTTATTGGTTAAAAGGAGGAAGGGAAAGCATGAAGTCCGTGACTCAGGAAGTACTAACTAATAATAAAAGCCAATAAACAAAATAGTTTCCCCAAACTGGTCAAGAGCTTTGCCTTAGTTTAGAAAATGTGCCACCAATGATGCTTTGACACCCATTTCCCCCAACTTCCTCATTAAAGTTCTGCATCCGAACCGTCCTTCTAGAAATATAATTGAAAGTAGGGAGAAAGGCAAATGTTGCTTTAATCTCATTTACAGGAGAACAATAGGCCTGGGAGCACACTAAATTCATAAAAGTGGCTTTAATGCAATAAAGTTTAATGAGGTAATTTGTGACAAAGCGAGACGGTGGAAGTGTCCTGTCATGTGCAAGGATACACGCACACACACACCCCCACACACCAGGAGGGATGATGCACAGCAGGAAAGTAAAAGTTGTCACAATGAATATTTATGACGGGGGTGAAATTAGGTCAAACACTGGCTGTATGAAGCAGACTGTCGCACCTGGTTGGTTGGTTGGTTTATGGGTGGTGCTCCATCAGTGCTGAGTCATGCTGGAGGTTTTTAAAGTGGGAGGTAACTTTGTAGTACAGCCAAAGGATTACTATGCAGCCTCATGTATTAGTGATGCAATGAAAATACAGATTCTGACTCTCAACATTAAGGATCTAAAACGTTTTGCTTTAAGATGCACCAATCAAAGGTTACTGTTCAGTTTCCATCCATTCATTTTCTAACACCCTTGTTCCTAGCGGGTTGGGAGGGGTGCCGGTGTCCACCTCCAGCTAATGTTGTTTGTCCTGTCTGTCTCTGTGTTGCCCTGGCGACCTGTCCAGGGTCTGCCCCGCCTCTCGCCCAGAATGTAAGTTTCCAAATACCAAATTAAAGTGACTCTTACTTTGTTTTCACAAACAATAACCAGCAATCAAAAAATAATCTCTCTACTCTACTTGCTGTAAGCACTTGCTATTGTTTTTTTAGATTTCAAATTGTTAAAGCGTTTTATGCATTCAAAATCTTTTTTAAGTAATTTTACCTTTATTAGGTATTTCTATTCTTTGAATTATTCTTTAATTTTGCTGCTGTTGCACCTAAATGTCCCCACTGAGTCACAGTAAAAGTTATTTCTATTTTATTTTATTTTTTTTCTGGTCTTTTGGCACTCAGTTTATCTACACAAGCCAAGGCACTCAAACACTTTATGACACCCTGGCAGGACCTCCTGACAGCAATTTCATTATGAATGAAATAAAACTGAAGACAGAAATTAAATGCTATAAATAATTCTCTTTACTCACATTTTATAACCCACTTTCCAAAGCTCCAAGGTTGGACTGCTGGCACTGAATTTGTATGTTTTTGCAGTTACAAAAGTCCATGTTTGAGGTTTTTTTTTTCTGTTTACAAAATTGTTGCAGTTTGATTGGCACTCTCCTTGATGAAGATTAATTGGAATTATTACAAGACTCTTCAGAAACACAGCTTCTTCTTTGTGTCCAACGCTCAGCCTCGTCCAACGCACCCCGTCAGTCAGCAGAGCTGAACAGGAGAGAGGGATAAAGGTGAAGAGGGACGAAGAAAAAGTGAGCGAGCGATTAAAGGCAGACAGATGGATGAGACGGAAGATGGAAGCGAGAGGGCAGCGGAGCCAGGAGAGAGGAAGAAACGCTGGATGGTGGTGCTGGGGAGCAGATGAGAAATATGACAGAAGGAACCAGGTGCTGGAAATAAGGAAAAGAAAAGTGAGGACAGAAAGAGGAGTGGGGGATGGGGGGAGGGGGCGATGTATGTTAAGTAGAAGAACAGAGGAGAAGAGAGAAAAGTGGTGTTCGATTCAAGCATGCTTGTACAGCGACGGTATAAAGGCTCCCGGTTTCTGCCAGGTCCCCATCGATTACAGGTCACTGCAGGCTAAAAGGAGCTGCTGCTCAAACTCCATCTCCCACAATCCATTTTAAAGCCTCAGGCAGCAACCACACCAACCCCAGGTAGTACAACCAACCTCTCCACAGAGGATGTTTAATTATTGAACTCAGCTGCATTAATATTTTGGCCATAATCTGGCATCATTAATTTTCCTTTCTAAATCAATAAAATGCTTCTGTATAGAGATTCACCGATGAGATATTAGGGGTCAGCTTCCAATCACTGGGTTTTCTAAACTTTTTTATTCTGCCAATACTAATTTCAGCCTATTTCAAGTTGTCTTAAGAACTCAAATAAATTGATAACAATGAATATTATTTTGTAAGGTTCCTCAGCATTAATTATTTATATCTGACTCTAAGCAGAGGTGACACCTTGTGTATGTGTGAGGGGAGAAACTGTGAAAGGGCAAAACGATTTGGAGTTGGAGACATTTTAATCTGTTTATCATGCAGACTTATTAGTTAGCATAAGTGTTTTGTCTTCCCCTGAGGATATAGACCTATACCTCTGAGATTTTAAAAACTCTTTTAATATTTACAAATCTTCAAAGAAAAAAAAAAAAAAGGACAGCACAGGATCCTTAAAAAGTATTTAATTCGGGTACCTAACATGAAAGTCTTAAAATTTCTTAAGTTCATTTAAAATAGAGAGCTGGCCTCTAATATTTTAATCACAGGTCTTGTATTTTGTCTTGACAGGACTTTTTAATCTGGCACATTCTGTGTATTTTTTTCTGCACGACTTTTCTGACATATTTGAGTTGCACTCAGACAAATTTTTTTTCTATTTAAAGTTTTTATTGGCTCTAGTGGCCTTTATTTAGTAGTGAGGCCTCTTTACATGGGTCCCAAACATCCTTATGTTTGTGTTCTGTGGCTCGAAATGTGAAGAAGTGGAGATCCACTGTGCAGTAATATTTACACCACCATTGTGCTTGGAGACTAAAAACGTCACAGCATCCCAACTACCATTCCATGAGCTACAGGATGAGAGAGTAAACATTCACGTTTGACAGTAATATAAATTTGGCAACTGTTTTACTGCCAAGCAGGAAATGGCCAAAGAGAAAAGAGGGAAACACAAAGCAAAGGTTCCACAGTCGGCTTTCGAATCCCCTGGACTATTAACCTCAATAAAGGAGGGACCAGCTTCTCCGCTACGCCATGCACTGCCCTGGCAACCATTTTTAAAGAATCTTTCTTTTCGTTATTACACCCTAGATATCAAAGTCGCTCTCTGTTTATTAAACAGAACTGGACATGAGAAGTAATTTGAAATATGTCCCCTGTTCCAGACCAGCCAGTCCTCCAGGCACCATTAGCTAACCGACGAGGTGAGGATGAGTGACATTATTTCAGCAGAGGTGAATCACTCTGTCGCCGGGTCCAGAGGGGTTAACATTCCTTTCAGCTGGGGAATGGGAACAGGAAAAAGAGAGACACGCTGTTGTCCCAGTAAAGCCTGAGGTCAGGGTAGGTGTGTACAGTGAACTGTAATAAAGGATGCTCGCTGAAAGGAGTCACGGTCTCTGGACAGTACTTGCGTAGCATTTGTGTGCAGTTTGCTGGTTCATGTTGCGTTTATGGGTGTGACGCTGAGAACTCGGCCTAGCCGTTAATGAGCTCCATCCACATGGATATCCATTCCTCTGTGGGACACCCCACAGGTCAAGCTGCTTTTGTTGACATCAGTAATTAATATCTGACACTTCCTCAAGTCTTTGAATTTAATCTTTTAATACAGAAAATGACTGAACACACACACAAAAAAAAAGATCTTTGCTGTCAATGAAATATCTTGATAACCATGTTATAATTATGCTGCCTACAGCTTCAATCTCAATCACATCCTTTTATTTTAGTTAAAAATAATGGTGCCATTAGATCAACATATTTTAAATGTTCGGTTTTTATGACTGAATAGAGTCTTATCACCTTCCCGTTAGCCTCAATTGTACTTTAGGTTCTTATCTTGTCTAGATGAAATGCTAAATAAATGTACATGTGCAAACCCAACTGATTAACCTTGGCATGTTGACATTGCCGGTGTGACCACTTTAGCATGCTGAAGCAATGACGTAATCTGAGTAGACTTTAAATATTTTTTTGCATTCACAGTTATGCTTAGGGTTGGCAATTTGGTGTTATTGCTCCACTGCTTATTACACCAGAGAAAACCGCAAGTAACGTAACAGGCAGGAATGGACAACTATCATATGGCTGGTCTTTATTTTAGGGGGAGAAGCAATAATTACAACAGACCATAACTGATTATGTTTTGTGACTATATTTCTACTATTTTTTTTTCCAGTAAATGCTGAATTTATGTTTTAAAATGTCACTGACTTATGCACCAGCCTCCACAATGCTGCAAGGATGTGCTAGAATAGACAATGCATAGATGGGTAGAACTACAGGTTTTCTACAATCCAGTTTTTTCCTCTTAGCAGTTATAAAATATGACCAATTATTACTCGTGATCACACCACCCAAGTGACTCTAAGTGACCTCTGACTGACAGAAATTGTTCATCGGAGCCACATAACTTTGTTACTTTAGAGAAGACAGATACAGACGACAGGTGTTGGTTTCAAAGCGATTGCTAAAAGGTCTGGTGTGAAAAAGATCAAGACCACTAAAGTACACCATTTAAAATTGAATTGGGAAAATAAAAAGCATGCATCTACTACTGTCAATTTATTTTAATTTTTATTTTAAAATGCCTTTTAGATAAAGATTCAACACTTGACCCTTTTTGAGAAAACTTCCTGCTGCAAAGCGACTTCTGCCACTTGCTTTACACCAGGAACACAACGACACATTAGTGTTCACTTCCTCTTCCACTAATGATGGTATTAGCTGCAGTGGCAGCTCAGGCACATTTCAGCCCTTGCTTGGTCAGTGGTATTCTGATATTCTCTTGTTGAAATCGTGGTTTGGTCCTTCTTAGGAATTTACTCTCATTTGACCTTTGTCTAATTCCTACCCCTTCCTGTGTTTCATTATTCCATGCAGTCAAAGGAATCTCTGGCAGCTCCTCTGGCAATTCTGCAAAAGAACTTTAAACCTCAGTAATGATGTGACATGGGATGTCTCATGTACATTTTTGAAATGATGAGTTACAACCAAGCTTTACCTTGATATCTGTAACTTTTCCATGGCAAGTGGTCGGGTTGTTCCAAACACATTTGACTTTTCCTGTCCAATTTTGGTTCTACAGCCACCCACACAGAACTCGTCCTCGTATATGAAGTGACACTAATGGAGCATTCCATAATCTGCTTCATTCATCTCTCAGTAATGGGCTGTGCTATCAATCCAGATTAAGTGTAGGTGGAGGGAGGGGAGAGCTCTCCGAGGGATGTGTCTGTAGTCACCCTTGTCTTAGCAATCCCTCATAAGACGTGCGAGTAATAACCCTTTCAGCAGTATAATCTCTGTCGAGACGAGACGGGTTTCAGCCAGCCTTGACCCAACTGACACCGTTGCTGATGATGATGTCACTAGCTCAAGTAGACGTCTTGTCTTGAAATGTGTGTATGTGTGTGTTTTCCTGAGATGACTGATCATGAGTAGAGGTCAAAACCGTGATCTCATCTGTCTCTCTCAGCGAGCTGATTGAATCGAATGACCGGAGCGATGCCGGGGAGGGGAATCTCGTGCCCGAGCGTTTCTCATTATTTGGTGGCAAATGCGAAGCATGTGCTCAGGTGATTCTCTTGTTTGTTAGCCAAACATAGTCGGAGGTTTCGGCATCATTCCGGCTTCCTGCATTAATGAGCGTGCTCCGGCGAGGACTGCCAGCGTTGCCAGGCGGCCCGCTCTCAGCGGCTGCTTTTTCATCTTCAGAATAATGGAAAATACAAAGACTTTCACTTCCTCTATCTTTTTTTCACATTATTACAGCAGGTGCTTTTTTGGCATGATGCTAGGACTCCATACCTTGCTGACACAGACTGTGACAAAAATGAAATTGCATTCATTACAGAGCAACATATCGCACCCATAATGATTACTGCTTCACTTTCCCCTTCATTCCCCTTGAATCCACACACACACGGCTACAGGAAGCACACGCTGATTTCGTCTTATCCTTTCTCATTTTATTTTTCTCTGCTGTAATTGCGAAACAGCTTGTTTTCCTTGCGCGGCCTGTTGTGTCGGTTTGTTTGCTGTGTTTTTCTGGATAAAGGGTCAGTTTAGTTTCCGCTCTGCTGTCTCTTGTTTCTGTTCGCCCGTCTTAATAAGCGAGCTGTTGTGAAGAGGACCAGCGATCCGTGACCTGCGTGCTCACCTTTCAGTTTGAAGTGCAGCGTTTACCCAACTTTTCAGGCCCAACATAGCTTTTTTTTGTAATGCAGCTTTTGTACGATATGTCAAGTCAAGTTGCTGGCTGTTGTTACTTGTTGTAGGTCTGGGTATTGTCTGTGCAAAACAGGAACCATTTTAAAGGAGACGCTTGCAAAATCTCTCTTAAAAATAAATTAAATGAGTTAACTTAATAATATAGCACAGGTCAAATGTGAATGACTGAATTGATAATATAAACATGCATGTTTGAATTTTAGTGTTGTAAGCAACAATATCAGAACCGTTTTATAGTTTGTCAAACTGCTTCCCAAAATTAGGAAGCAACACAAAAAATATTTATGCAACTTAAAATCTTCTTGGTCTTAAATAAGTAGGACACTTGGTTGTCAACCAAATCTTGATCTTTTTTTAAAACTATAATCACCTTCTCTTTATTCAGACTCCTCCCCCTTCCTTTTCTCCTCTCCTAATTGATCATAATCATCTAACATATCCTACACTGATGAAAACCAGGTTGTTGCCTTATCTTTTGTCTTTTCACTCATCGTATTTTTCCTTCCTCCCACAAGTCCCAAGAGGCTGAGAGCCGACCTCATTCAAGTCTTTGAGTTTGGTTTTAATCACCATGTGTGCCTTTGCTATTGATGGGAAGAAATAATAGACTAAAACTTTGCTCCATCTTTTATTTAGACTGTCACAGAGGGCCTGATGCAGGATGTATTATTCATGCTGACACAAATATACTACAATTTTTGCGTTTAGGGCTCAGCTGTCATCATTTAGGCAGTTTGCAGCAGCTTTGCTTTCCAGCAATATTGGTGAATGTGCTATTGTTATGATTCTGGAAAGTTGATGTTATAGGTCACTATAAAAATTCCAGGCAAATACATATATAACGATGTGAACAAACAAAGCTTTTCCAAATCTGCTTTTATTCCTCATCTTGAAGCGATTTTGTTTGTTCCAGCATTCATGCTCTGGTAGAACTCACATAATGAAATGCAGTAATATAGCACTTCTCCATCGAAGAAAGGCGAAGTTAAGAACAACAACGACTACATTGTTTCTCTCAGCAGCTGTGATCGGTTAGGGGACAGAGACATTTTGTAATTGCATGTGTGTATGTGTGCGTTTCACTGGCGTCCTCGTGGTGCCAGTGTGACTGCAGGATGGTCGCACCTCACTAATCATGACATCATGGTTTCCGTTGGGCTGTTTCCATCTTTTCTCACCCTGTTCTCTTCCTTTCTTTCTCCTGTCTCTCTCATTTGTCTTTAGCAGTGCAAAACTTTCTGTCTTGGTAGGACAACGTGTCCTGTTGTCCTCAGAATAAACTGGATTCTGTCTTTGTCGTCTTTTTTTTTCTTTTCTTTTTTTCTTTTTCTTTGTTACTTTGAAATTAGCAGACCTTACCTCTTGGCTTTAAGGTTTTCTTTCTTTTTTACGGAAGAAAGAAAAACACCCTGTAGCTGTTGCAGCCTGCTAAGGTCAAAGGTGCAAAAGGAAAACTTAGAAAGCAAATGGTCGAGAAAACAACACAAAAGTAAAAGACCTGGTGAAAATAAGGGACTGATGGAGAGATAAGAGCCTTTGGACCTGGGATTGTGGGTTTTAGTACTTGGCAAAGTGCACACACAGAGGCCCACCCACAAGAAAAAACATATATATTTTTTTCATGGCCCCATTCCTTCCAAACTCACCACATGGAGCTTCTGAGGCTTACATAAAACCACATTTATTATATACATGCACAAGTACACAGTTTAACAAGCAAATTATCTTCCTTGCATAATCTTGCCCCAATAAAAAACCCTCTAAAAAGCCACAGTAAAAAGCTTCTAAAACCTCCCACACATGTAGGGTAATTGAAATCAGAAAGTAACTTCACTCTTTGTAAATATCATTAAAGAATACATTTTGCCATTGTCGTAACAGTGGGACAAAATAAGTTGACAGTACAGGACTTTGAGATAAAAATTCCCTGGGCTCCGAGCTTTTTCTGTGGTGTGAAAGACATTTAGCCTCAGGATCGTTCTTTTTTCAGTTGACCAGACACAGCTAACACCGTGGCTGCGTCAGGATGGAGGTGGTGGAAGGATTTGAGGGCTACAAAATTCAGGAAAAAAATGGACTGTTTACATGTATTCTTACTGCTGTTTTTTGAGTTTCATTGAGCCATCCATCCATTCATTGGTATATTTTTCTGAAATATACCATAAATATACTAATTGCATGGCAGCATCTCGGATCTATTCATCTGTTTGAAGCTTCAGCTGAACATCATATTGGGAAAGACATTAGATTTACATGAGTGACTATGGCACTGTTGTTGTTGCCAGCTCAGACCAGCCAGGCTCTTGGGTTTACAGAGAATGGTCCAACATTAGGGAAGATATTAATTCAGGGACACTTTTGTGGATGATAACGTATTTTTGTCAAAAATAAATTGACAAACTGGTTCAAGACAATAGAAAGGCAAGAGAAGCCTTTCTATTGGCCGAGATACATGCAGATACACTTTAGAGATAGAAGATGCATGCAGAATCTTCTATCTCTAAAGTGGCTGGTGAGTTTTTCAAGTCTGAAATAGATCGGTCTGCCGAGTGACGGATCAACCCTGCCTTTTGTGAATTCATACCCACCATTGGGGCGTTACTGTTACGGCCCAGGGCTTTTCCTCTGGGTTTCAACATCCCTGCTCCAGATCTTCTGATTGGTGCTGATTGGAAGTGGGGGCAGCTGGCCATTGTCTCCATGAATGACATCAGATCAGCTTAAGATGCACCATTTTTTCTCACTAAGACAGCCCTTTTTTTTCTGTCATCCTCTCCTCTTTCTTCCTTTCCTCTCCAACCAGTTATGTCTTTTGTTAAATAAATTCCATTTTAAGTTATCCCACGTGTTGCTTCCCTTTAATTTGTTATGGTACTAGAGCCAGACCATAACAAATTGGGGGCTCGTTCAAATTTATGTTATAGTTTGGTGCGACAGTTACATACGTTAGATCCAAATCTTTGTTCAAAATCTGTCATATTTCAAGAGAGTTCAACCAAATATTTGTGAATGAGAGTTTAGCTTTTATACGACTGCAGCTGTTTTTCTACTCACCATATAATTGCGCAATTTGACATTTCATGAAGAAATTTGCTTAATGCAAACATGCAGATTTCTTCTTTTGATAAAAAAAGTTTTGGTGATAGGTCATATCAAAATTGCTTGACTTCAAAAAACTGCAAAGGAAACATTTTTGCAATAGATGAGCCACATAATCAAAGACTGGATGTTGCCACTGGTCCAAACCACAAAGAAGACAACAGGAAGTAGTTTCAGGGTCATGGAAACTAATGTGTTTTAATGACTTATTGCATGAGCAGACATATTCACATTTTATTTTCCTGTGTACAATAAGTTTTATTATATGTTTTGTACCCATTTGCAATAAAAACACAGTGAATATTCATCACTTGACATTCATTGAGCCATCCATCCATTCATTGTTTCCCACTTATCCAAGATCTGGTCACAGGGGCAGCAGATCCAGGAGGCAACCTCAGTTATTCCTTTAACAGTTAGAAATAGCTTCAGCTTATTCTGGGGGATCACAAGGTTTCAAGGACTTCTGGAATAAGCAGTCCTTTCATCGAGTTCAGGGTTTTCCCTGGCATCTGTTCTCTGTGTAATGTACCCATAAAACCTCCAAAGGGATCCTAATCAGATACCCAAACTAGAGCCTCAACCGAGCTCTAAGCCTCAGTCCAGGCACCTTTGGGACAAAACTCAACTCATACACTTGTGTGTAATATCTCGTTCTTTCAATCACAATCCCTGTCTAGTTGAGGTTGGGAATGCAGAAGGGCTGGTAAAATCAACCACATAACAGACCGGAAGAGTACCGACATTACTGCAGAAGAAGCCCCGATCCGATTCGTCTGACTATCTCCCGTTTCGTCCTGCAGTCACTCGTGAACAAGACACGTAGATACCCACAAAGCAAGAAAACAATAGGAACATGAGTTTAAAATGGTTTGTTTGTGGGGACCAAATGGAGGTAATAAAAACCGACACAGCGACATGTGGGCGACGTATAAAACAAGAACATTGGAGAAGGCCTAAGCGACCCAGAAACATTCAAGTTAAAATTACAATAACTTTGTTTTGCTTCTGTGATCTACAAACTCAAGCTTAAAAATGTAAACAAAGTCATTACAGTGTCGTAAGACGAGCACCACACCCCCTTGTCCAAGCAGATGGTAATACTGAATAACATGGTTTCGTCTGAGAAAGGCTTAATTGTGTCAAAAAATAGAGACTGACTAATCCTTCTATGTGTTTTATTTTTAGAAGGAAAGCTGTCCTGAAGAATATGTTGCATTCTTTCCCTCATGCAATCATTAATTCATGCTGGTTACTTTTCCTCATCTTACCCTTTAGCCCCACGCCATCATCCATTTATTCATCCAGATCTCATTAGAACCTAATGAAAGATCAAATTGGTGCTGTTGCCACCTCTATAATTGCGGTGACTAGAAATATATACTGCTGATTGGTTGATTGGCAGAAGATGCTTCTAAGTCCTGGTCACAAACCTCACGCAACTTTCTTCTGCTCATTAATTCCTTCTGCCTGTCATAACCCCCACTTTTGTCCGCTATTCTCCTTTCCCATCTAAACAAATACATATGTGCCGAAGGAAAGAGAGAGAGAGGGAGACAAAGACTGTAATCAAGGATAAAGAGGAGGTAAACTAAAACAAGCAGGATGACAGATTGCCATTACAAAAAGCAAAGAATAAGCGGGGGCGGAAGGGAATTGTAAAGAGAAATTTGTCAGGGAAGAGAGGTTGATATAAACAAAACTGCATTTCCTTATTTTTGGAATTCTCCTCCGATCTATCCCCCAGGAACGCTGGCAGGTTTACCTGAGCTTCCAGGCTGTATAGATTGAACATTAATAGAAAGGATGGAACTATTCATTGCTGCTGGTAAAGTGGTCTCATGCATGCAGGAGTTGCATTTATAGCCAACCATTATCTACAGTGTGGCTCAGTACATAAAGTGCTGCAGAAAACTATGTTGGTGGACCTCTGGGTACAATCGAGAGTGTAAACAAAAATCAATATCTCCACAAAATATTTTCCTTCAAGAATGTAGCATGTGCCGTTGGATGATACTTGCTAGAATATTCTTTATGAATTGACTTAATAAAGATTTTATCCTCTCAGAAAGGCTGTTAAAGGTTGGTAAGCAGCATTCTGCACTCATAAAAAGCCCTACTTTTGGTTTTAGTGTGTGTTTTACAGACCAGACTCGGCTTTGTTGTGGCTGTGGTACCATTCGCTGCCTGATACAATAAAGCCCTTAAAGATTCTATGAGACAGGGTCGGAAACTCGATCAGTTCATTTAGTTACATAAGTAGAATGATTGAAGCATGATGGCAGGAGGTAAAAAGGGTAAGCTGGCGGTGGCTTGTGGACGAGTGTGTGTGTTACAGCCTAGCACTTTAACGAGATTAACAGTCATGGGAATGGCTCTGCATGAGCTTGGCCCTGTGGGATAACTGGTTTGGAGCGATCATTGTTCCCATGATTCTTGCATTATGGCTGGATTGATGAAAGCTGTCAAATTTGTAAGGATCCACCTACGAGAGCTTTGGAGCCTGTTGGAGAGTAGAGTTTTACTATTTAAAAAAAATAATCAACATGGAGTTAATAATTTGTACTCCCTTCAGTTTCTTATTAGTGACAAGCAAGAGTGGTGCCAAAAAGGTTCCAAATGGTGATTTATGTTAGTCTGGTAGACAAACTGAGTCTCCTGGGTCCCAAGCTAGTATTTGTTAAATTTGCAATATTTGTTAGGCTTTCAGGTGGTAACATACAGTATGGGAGAAAACGTCTTGTTCCACTGGCAGATTATTTCACTTATAACTAATACTTTTTCATCAATATTAAGGAATCGACTTAAAACAAGCTCCTATTTCTTGCTGAAAAGTTACTTGTAAGTCAGTTTTCTAAGTTTATTTTTGTAGCACATCTCAGCACCACAGCAGTTCAAAGTGCTTTACATCAGAAAAACACAAAACCAAAAAAATCATAGAAACATCATACGGCCACTAGTTGAGAATTCAGTAACAAACATTAGATTTTGTCAAATGACAATCATCAGTTCACATCAGATGTGTTGGTTAATGTTCCAATGATTATGGGTCCAAATCTACTCTAAACCTTGATTTAAATGAACTCAGTGTTTCTCCATGTTTGGTTCTGGTTCTGGATGCAGAGCAGAAGGTCGATACAACAGCAGCAGATCTTTATTTCAATTTGTTCAAGATATTTACACTAAACACTATCAAAAATACTTGGTAAGATTTTGTAAGTAAACAATCAACCAACAATACTGGAAAATCCACTCTGCTCATTTCAGGATTATTCTCTGGGTCAGTTCGGTTCTGGAAGCAAAACATCAAGAAATAGAGTCAAACAAAATTTGACAGTCAGTTTCAACCCATTTCCCAAGCAGGACTTACTCGGAGATGGTGCCAGGGGAAAGTGCTTCCTCACTTTCTGTTCCAAAACAGAGATGTGAGGTTATGTGAAGAACTGACAGTTAGAGCATCATTTTGAGATGCTTTGAGATGTTGAGCTCTTCACCTCTTTGCGAGTTGTACTTGTTGGTCAGCTGAAACTGACCAGTGCATCACTGGTTAAAGCCTTGCTGTGTTATCTAGTAATGAATTTGTTGTTTTTAGTTTTTGTTTTTCTCGTTTGGGTTCTACCGTTCTCTTTTGTCCCATTTGAGTGTTTTAATGTATAAATGAACGTGAGTGAAGGTGACATTTACAGCTTTATTTGTCGTGCTGACATTAATATGCAACAGTCATTCTCAGAATATTTTAAACCTCTTTTTTTTGGTCCAGTTACTTCTGCTAACAAGAATGTGGTGTCTTTGAAAATCAAAAATAATAGATTTTCACTTACATTTCCAGACTGAAAGAGGGGACATTTTGATGTACAGTATCTTTTTTGGGACGTTTGCAGTCTAGACATACAATGTATTTATGTATGAGTGAGTTTTTTACACATCTAAATATTTTCAGAAATGAATATTTCTTTTAATTCTGTGTTAACCGTTCACCCAGTTTAGCTACCGTGAAGCTTTGTGCCATGACTACACTACATATCTGCATCTCACCTGGTTTTAGTTACAGATTGGACCAGAGTCTGATTACAGCTCTTCTTACACTCATCACATTAATGGACTGTAACTCTATCACACACTTGCATGCACTTGCACATGTTAGTAATGAATTGACACAAGTTACAAGCCATGTAAGACCGAGGAATGGTTATGTATCTACAAATGAGTCAAATAAATGTACAAACGAATATGAGTACCTCCACATTTATTGCTCTGTTACACTTACATACACTCACTCTTAATTAGAATAGGGCTTGTTCTGGAGATACAGCTCTACCTCTGGAGGTTTCCCACATTTTGTAACAAGAAATGTTAATGTGTTGTATTGGGATTTAATATGGATAATTGTGAAGTGAGAAGAAAATTATTTGTCTTTCAAATAATAAAATCTAGGGAAGCCAACTCTGTTGATTAGTTAACAGAGTCCTGCTGTGTGTTAATTATTATAATGAGTAAAACAGTATGCTGTGGAGACCTCAGAGTTTGAAGAGAACATTAGTGAACAACTTCATGAAGACCAACACACACAGCAGACTGGTCAGGGAGAGGTTAGTGAGACGTTTTAAGAGGGTTTGGGCTGTAAAACAATGTGTCTCTTGAACCCATCGTGCAAACAATGGAAGGAGTATGTCACAACTCAGTCTGGCCATTGCCTTTCTACTCAATTTCACTCAGTTGTCATCTGCCCCGTCTCATTTATCATGTTGGATTTCAACCTGACCAATCAGCAAACAGAAGGAGAAGTTCTGAACGATGACATGGATTTTCTGCACTGTTTTAGAAATGTAATCTGCCTGTGGTTGTAGTTTGGCAACATCAGCGGAGGAAACAGAGTTATTTACTCCGTGTTGGCCATCCTTCAAAATATTGAGCAATAAAAGAGGAATGTTTGAGACATTTTATTTCTGGCAAAGATGTTGTGGCCCTACTCCCTGCTGTGTTGTTTACAGTGCATCCAATTTCTGATAAGCTTCATCAACTTGGCGCATTACCTGCATCACAACCAAACATTAGCGGTTGGGTAAATTCAGATTTAACCGTTTAAAATGTCGACAGAGTCCACGCCTCCAGTGAGTCGTTGTTTCTTAATTACAAGGTGTCCAGACCCTAATGCTGTTCCTGATTGGATGGGGGGCACAAATGTTAGCTTTCCTATTATAGAAAAATATGTTCCTGTTTGGGCCAAAAGATTTAGAAATAACTACACAATGCCAGGAATTATGACTTGGTCTTGTTGAACCAACAGATATCAGTGCGTTTTGTTGGATTGTGTTTTGTTGGATTGTGTTCATGCTCAGAGAGAAGAGCTGATTTTCTACAGAATCTCTTTTTCTTACGGTGGTTTCCGTGTTTTTGGGAAAGAAATGGCGTAAGAGGGTGTGTGGTTGGATTCCAGTGTGGAAAAAAGCCATGGTGAGAGTGAGACTGTGTGTGTGTGTTTATGTGCGTATTGGCACTTCGTTTTATCCACCATCAAACCTCAAACCCCTTTTTCTCCTTTCTTTTTTTGAAAAAAAAAAAAACATATTTTGTTGATTTGGTCTTTCCTTGAAAGTAGATCTGGATTTTTCTGCCAAAACTTTTGCCATCTTTTTTTTCCAATCTTTGTCACCCTCTTTGAGTCAAATATTTCAGAATTATGAACAATATCTGTTGATTTTATCACCATCTTATATTTTCGGAGTCATTTGATAGGCTCAGATATTCTACAAAAAAAAAAAAAGTAGACCCTTTTTTTTTTTTTTTTTACCTCACAGGCCTTTCTACATACTTTTTTTTCCCCCCACTACTGCTGCTACTCCAGCTATTTCTTCTACCGGGACACCTCTGTACAGATGCCACCAGGGGAGTGTGTTATTGTCTCCCACCGTATGGCTGTTTTAAATGGCAATTTGAAGCACCGCTGGCTCTATAATTAGCTGTGAGCTCCCACAGGAGAGGGGGGAAAAAAGTGGCTTATCGTTTCTCCTTTATAATTACAGATCCAAACAGGGCGACAGAGGCACACATAATCAGACACAAGTGCAGACAGATGCAAAGACATTGGGAAGAGATTCCTGTAGCACATTTAGAGTTATTTACCACCTGCATGAAAGCCCTAAAGCTTTTTTTTAAGCTCAGTTTAAGCCACTTTCTGTCTGTTTTGCTTTAAGAAGTGACATTTGCTTTTCCTGATTTCTGGAGCTCCCTTTGGGATCCTTTGGAACAGTAGAGGTGTCAAAGTTCGGTTTCCAGATGAAACATTTCCCTTTTTCAATGATATTTTATTGTCATGCCACCGAGCTAGCTCATGAATTCAGGTCGCAAATCAAGAAATCCACCACACAGAAACATAAATAAATAAATAAACACTAAAGTAATTTAAGTGATAAATATAAAGTAATGCGTCTTTGTAAATAACCTAGGAGGAAGCTGCATTTTGTGCAGCCTGAGTTCAGGAGTCTGATGGCTCAAGGGAAGAAACTGTTCCTCAGCCTGGTGGTCTTGCTCTGGATGCTCCTCAGCCGCCTTTTTGTTATTGAAGTTGTTGCTTTGTGGTGACTTTTAAATATTGAATCTGTAATATTCTTGTTGCTAATCATCAATGTCTATTTTTAGATTTCTAGATTATAAGTCTTAATATACAGAACCCTCATATTTTGATTTTCACTCCTAAAACACATCTATGTGACTCTTTTGGCAGCAATCTGTGTCTATATGTCTATATCCAGATTATCCATGGTAACAGGCTGCTGTAATTAGATACATCATTTATTATGATACATGTCTTATCATGATGGGAATTTTGATGTATCATTATGATAAATTCTAATTTATGATGTTTGAACAAAACCCTAGACTGTTACTGTGAGCAACTTAGTGATAACATCTTTATGTGACTGATGTCCTAAAGAAGCGTTTTACAAATCAGTATCGACAGCAGTGTTTGTGTTCTCGGGGCTGTAGTTGCTGTGCCATGCAATCACAGTCATAGGGTTACCTAAAAATGAAGTAATAAATATCTCTAATTATCACTTCTGCCTTTATCACAATAGTACCACGCAATATTGTGATAAAACCTTCAACCCTTAGAACCAAAACCTTGAGGTTTGGTATCTTCCTGCACTGTTAGGAGCTTCCAGTCAGTCTCACAGTTGTTGTCAGTCAAAAACAAAATCAATTTCTTGGTTGTTTTAATACTTGCGGTCCTAAATAGTCTGTCTTGTTATCAGTAGGACTACCGCTGGCTTTAAAATAACAGAGGTGTGGTTGCTTCTTGCTAAATAGCTCTAAGCCATGCTGAGCTCCAAACTCTGTCTCCAAGCAAACTACGTTTCACTCATCTTCAGTCAGTCAACTTGGGCAATTAATATCTTTTATGTCATAATCCCATCATATGTAAAGACTGGAAATAAATGGCCATTAGCACATTTCCTACAAAACGTTTAACTACTTTTTGTAGGCAATGACAAAACATGTTATCACTTCTAAACTAAATACAGTAATAAAATCAGATGAGACCACTTGGCTAAAAGACAGAGGCTTATTTACTATATCTGCTTTGTTTAGCAAGTGATGGTCTAGAAGCCATCTTTCACACCATCCTATAATTTCCAGGTTGCCACTTTTTTCACAAACTTTGAACACTGCAGCTTAAGCAGTGACTTTGGGAAGGCTGGACTGCTGCGTGATGACAAGGACAGCGCAGCGACAGCGACAACCGAAACGTGTGTGAGTGAGGCTGTTCAACTCAGATCCAAGAGGAAGCAAAATTAGTGGTTTTAGTGTCCTGGAGGAAAATGAAGTTAGCAGCCAATAACTTTTTCTGGTAGGCTACTGTATTTATTTTTTTTAAGGCCGCCATGTTAAAGGCACTGTTCTGAAAAACTCCTAATGCTATGTATTTTGTGTAGGGTACCAGTATGTATTTCATTAAAAGTTAAATATTTTTGTGTAGATATCTCGTTACAACCTGGACACTGGTGGCTTATAGAGAGGTGCAGCCTATAGGTTAGGTTGGAAGTTAATGAGTGTGTCTTATAGTCAGTTGTGCTCAAAAAGTCTGAAAATTACAATATTTGGTGCCTGAAATATGTTCCAGGATTCTCTAGGTAGCCATAAAGATTCTTTTCATCAGAAACAAACAGTTTTGTGCACTGTAAAAACAATGAAAATTAATCTTTTTTATTAGTAGGCTGTTACCTATATGTCAGTTTTCTATATTCTTGATTATATGTTTGTGTCTTTGTAAAGCACTTTGCGATGTTAATGTGTGTGAAAGGTGCTATTTAAGTGAATTTTAGTTCCGGGAGCTAAGAAGTGACTGATGTCTTTTTGTCCAAAGAGAAAAGACGTAGTGAATGTAACACCAATCTGTGGTTATTTCCAAGGAAAGCTGAAACGGGTTTTGTGATGTGTTGCTCCCTGTAACGCCGAGTGAAAATGGGCTTAGGAGGAATCGGGGGGCAAAAAAAAGAAAAAAGAAAAAACTGGAGTGAGTCTGTTTCCATTCTTTATCCCAGAATGGAAACAGCACAGTTGTTGCATTCTTGTTACCTTACCCAGGTCTAATTAATAATTCAACCCACCTCTCTCCTCCTGATTGCCTTTCTTTTATGTACCATCACCTCCCAAACAAACCAGAGTAAACAAATAAAGAAATACAATTTCAGCACAAGCAGTTCTCAGTACTGATTCACTTGTTCTCCAAACGCTGTCTGCGTACATAATAGCTATTAAAGAAAATAAATAAATAAATAACACTGTTTCTGACGGAGACATGGAGGGTTGTATCACCGGCTCAAACGGCGCGTTTGCGTTTGCGTGTTTCCCCGTGATAAGCTCATGGCCTTTGAAGTAAGGCTGTCCAAGATATGTCACTCTCATCTCTCCCCTCTGTCTCTCTCTCCTCCTCGCTGCACATCCAAGAATTAATTTGCGGTGGCAACAGGCCAGGGGAGGAGAGAAAAGAGGCAGGGGAAAAAAAAGACACATTCATCATTTGTTCAGTAAATGCTCGCCCTGTGACCGCGCCGTGACATTGTTTTCTTTATTTGGTTCATTCGGGCCAGCAGCTGATAATTTATACGAGCTACCTCTTTAATAATGAGCCTTTGCCTTTCCAAGGTGGAGCGTGCTGTTGTCTGTACACACACACACACACACACGCACACACACACACAGAGACATTGAGTCAACACTGAGGTCTCGACCGCTCTCTGTCAAACTCAACATATATACACGCATTCATGGCACTGATGGAGTTTCCCCGCCTCCTCCTGCTGCTTGTTTGTTGTGTGTGTGGTGCTGGTTTCATCCTTGAAATTCCTTTCGTTTTTACCCACACTCCTCTGTTTACCTTGAACGTAACACTGGGTTGCTCCTCGAGGCCCTGCACCTCTCTGCTCTTGACAAATTGATCTAGTTTAGTACCAGTAGCATCACTGCTCTCAGCTGGTCGCAACACACGCACCCGCACACACGCCCTCGCACCCCCACACGCGCCGCTGGGCCGCACAATGCGCGAGCATGTTCTGCTTGGCTGCTCATGTGTGTCAGCTGAGCTGGAACATCAAGGGGGGTGTGTGTGTGTGTGTGTGTGGGGGGGGCCGGGTTGAGGGTTGGAAGGGAAAGAGAGTCAGACAAGTTGAAGAGAGAGAGTGGGATGGGACCTGGACAGATGGATGTAGAGCAGCGAAGGGAAACAAAAGAGAAATGTGATTGTTTCCCAGAGCTCTGAGGAGGGTCGCGGCAGCGCCAAATCGGATACAGCGGTGGGAGTGAAACGACATGTCGATGCAAATACAGGAGCTGCAAACACTCATCACATACAGATTTGTCCTCACTTGTCCTCATCTCTGCAGCCGTCCAGATAAAAATGGTGGGAAGCATAAAGACAATCACTCACAAAAAAGCAGTTAAACTTTGGTGTAAGAGCGCATCCTTCTTTCCTGAACAGAGTCTCTCTGCTGCCCCCCCAACATGTAGAGTCACAAGGAAACTACTCGCGTATGCAGAGGATCTATTTACCATAAATACAAGCAAAGTTTTGGTTGAGTATTTATAAAGAACAGCTGGGTTGATTTTTTTGACTTGGTAAGAAATGATGCCTGTTGCCAGATTACCTTATTCTTCAGGTTGCTTTTCAGAAACAGCGAAAAAGGTACTGTATTCTTCCACACAGAATAATATACTACCTTTGATTGTTGTAATAGTCTGAAGTGAAATCTACCAATTTAAAAATCGTTGCCCTCTTGACCCTGTCTTTTTTTGTTAGCTTTTAGCCAGGTGAGCCACTAGTTCAAGTTGTCCTACAAGACAACTGCTTTGATATCACAATTCTAAACCTTGATACAACAGGAAATATTTTCTATGGGTAGCAAATGTTTTATTGTGTTTTTTCACAGCTTTGTCATCCTGAGAATACTAACCAAAGCCAATCTTAAAAACTACAAAAACTTATCACCACTGGATCACTAAACAATCCCACAAGTTGTGAAGCAAGTATTAAGCTACATAGTTCCTGAATTCCTTCATTAGTAGGATGTGCTGCATTGATGATGCTAGCTTGTACATAAACAGGAGGATTGAATGGAAATTCAGTTTTGGCTGTGATATTAATTCCACTACGTATTAAAGCTATCATAAAATAACACAAGTTTGCAGACAGGTGACTCATGTCAACCGGTGCCTTTACCACACATTGTTGAAGTTCGATAAAATATAATTGATATTAGACTTTTGTCAGTAATAACGTTAACATGTCTGGAAATATTTTTGGCCTTGCTCTTGTGCAGCAAATATTTGTTTGCCTCAAAGCCTCAGCCATATTTTTCAAATCGCAACTTCACAATTCATGACAGCTAAAATTAAAAGTCCTTAGTTCAATTTATGTGCCTTCTTAGTGACAGATTAACAAGCACTAAAATTCAGAGCATCAGCATTCTGATTGTGGTCAAAGTTGTTTTCGACCCAAAAAAGAATAAACAGATGTAGCTCATGTTTTCTTTGACACCATTTAGAAAAAGTCTTGAAAAATAACATTGAAAATTACAGAGTTGTGTTTTCTCACATTGAGTGCAGAATTATTTCTAAAAAAAATCTCCCATTGCCAAAATGAGGCAGTTAAAGATTCATGAGTAAAAGTCTTTTCTTGCCAATAACCCATTTTCCATTTGTAAAGCAGGTGGCGTTAAAGGAAGATTGTCGTCTTTTGCTAAAATATCCATGTCGTGCTGAAAGGGTCTCAGTGACTTCAGGTGAATGAAGTTTGCTCAGTTGTCATGGAGATGGATGATTGTTAACAGGCTTCTCTGAGAAGTTTCATTTCAGTTTTTGTTATTAGAGCAGCCTCTCAGTGGTAACCAGCAGACATTAGCCAAGTTAGTCTTATTCTCTAGTTAGTTTTATGTGAATATTTAAAGAAGTCAGTTCGTTTTTAACTGATGTTCTGTAAAGTTATGAGTAACAGCTCCTTACTTAATCCATATTCCCCACATTGTTGTGTTAGAAAATACTTTTACCAACCCTGTCAGCTTGATGTCACAAATCCACCGACCACAGATACACATCAGATACACATTATTTCACTGTTTACTTAACCTTCTGCAAAGCAGCTCTGGAACCCTGGCAATAATCGACAACATGAGGGCAACATTTCTCATGAGTATCACCTTCAACAAAATTTCTCTTTCCTTTTTCACCTCTGTGTTAATGGGAATCGAAAGGCACTGCACTTTGTCAAGAATTTAGCACTTGAACTTGTGCGACTTGTTCATTGTGGGTGAAAGATTTGAAAACGGTTAGCAAGGTGATGCAAAATGCAACATTTCACTTCGACAGCTAGTACACAGACCTATGAGATTTCTGCACAGAATCAAAATAATAATAGTCTGTATCTTGTGTCCATCAATCATGAGAGCCTTGGTCTCAACCTGTGCCGACACAAACACAAGCCACTCGACTGCGTGCGTGTGCGAGTGTGTGTGTGTGTCATTAGCTTCACATTGGCCACTCCTAGCAGAATCTGCCTCGGGGAGGAATGGAGAGCCGCTGCTTTAGCGCACAGTCAGACCTAGTTATGTCAGAAGCATTCTCAGGGGTAGCAAGGCGAGCCACGGTGGGACCGAAGAGAGAGAATGGCAAAGAAACCGCTAAAAAACCCACTTCAACAGGTAATTTAACACGGTCCTAAATCACAAATGTCTGGGGTGATTCCAGCCGATTCCGATGGAAATCAGCTCATTTTGAGATTATCAGCAAAAGAGCCGTCATTTTCTTTAACACCTGCTGAGGGATCTGCGTCACCTCGCTTCGTAATGGTTTGACTTAATGCCGAATTAAAATCCCTTTTATGGACTCTGACCCACACAATTTCTTGGTTCTTTTTTTTAAGAAATTAGACTTCATTTTATGCTAAATTACGTACGGGCAATTTTTTTTCCCACTGTTTGCCCAGAGGAGAAATATTGTGAAATTACAGTTAAAATAAAGGCAAAAGGTAAGTGACGAAAGAGATAAAAGAGATGGAAAGCAAAGGAACAAAAGCAGCAAAGAGAATTCTGAATGAGCCTGCCGACTGCTCCAAGTACTTGTTGGAGTCTGGTTATCGTAGGAGGAGGAGGGAAAGGGAAACTGTGTGCGTGTGTGTGTGTGTATTCTGCAAGAAGACCTGTAGGAGCTGTGCAAAGGAGCAGCTCAAGTCCATCATGTTTGTAAAATATTAAAGGGGGATTACACTCACAGGTGCTCGTGTGTTGGTGCCACACCAGTCAAGAAAACCGGCAGAAAGACTTTTGTTCCCCGACTCTATGTCTGACAAGAGCTGTTCAGGTACAGCTCTGTTTGAAGTGTGTGAGTATGTGTGTGTGTGTGTGGTTTTCTCTGCTTGAATATTTAAAATCAAATTAACGCCTTTCGCAAATATCCTTGAGTTACGGAATTTTATTTGCTTTGGAACGTACATCCTGTCTGGGAGCAATGCAACGCCAATTCAACGTTCCCCAAAGGTCTGTGTGTTCAAAAACAAATCCTAACATTACTAAAGGAGCTGAGAAAGCATGTCGGAGGCCGAGAAGACAAACACATTTCAAGCTATTGTCAAGTGTTGACCTCTGAGAACTGTTTTAATGACTGTATCTAATTGCATTTTCTTCTTTAGCCACTCCTGTCAAATCCTAGGCAGAAGGGGAATTTAAAGAAAAGAACACAATACAATGCCGCTCAAAACAAGTGTCACGAGAACTCTTAACATGTCACTGAATTATTCAGCCATTGTTTGAATCTTTTTCTTTTCCTTTCACAATACATTTCTTTACATGAGTAGGAGTATTTCATTTGTCAAGGTAATGGTTTCTGGACAGACAGCAATACAGCTAAATGACTGGAAAAAAAGCGTTAACACCTTGGAGGTTAGTTATTTGGTTGGGTGATTAATTGATAAAAGCAAGGTTCATAAAATGTTGAACCTTTCTATTTTGCTTTGTTTTGCATTATTTTCTGGTAATTTAGCTGCTTTGCATCTGTCCAAACTTAGTTAGATGGATTCAACTGAGGAAAACGTTGAAATCCCTGTGTCCAGCTTGGGCAGCTGGAATGAGGTGTTCGTGTTTGTCTCCAAAATATTGGAGTGTGGACTGTAGCAAGACTGTTCAATCTTGGCCTCATCTATGAGAAAACCCCAGGGGTCATCAGGTCTGCTTAGATCTAACTTTACAAATCTATACTGCGCTGCTTCCTCTATTGGGAGAAGAGATGCTTTTTTCAGGTACCTAGTTTGTGTACTAGACCAAATATTATGAGATCTCGTGAGTAAAAACCCTGGGATATTGTTCATCAAAGTACTATTTAGTTGATACCATGCGACTTACTAGTGAAGGTGCAATCTGTTAATATGACCTTTGGGTTAGACAGTGTTAGTTTAAAATGCACAGGTTGTGTCTATTCCTTAACTTCCTTAAACTAAAAGGTTGTTTCACAAATTTTAAATGTTTATTTGATCATCTGTAGCTCACAGTGTGAAGAAAGTTACTCTTCAGGCTGTGCTTTAAAGCATCAGAGATGTTTGAAAGCAGTTTGTAAAAACGTCAAATAAGAATTTTTGGTTTTCCCTCAAAATTTTGCTAAAATGTTGTCTCTTTTGAACTCAACAGTTTATCGTTACATCCCCATAGGCAACACCCCTTACTGCTTTAGCCTTCTCAGAGAATCTTATTCCCTTTCTGGTTTTTGTCATCTCCATGAGTTTGGCCAATATTTGAAGTAAACATGCATGTGAAAGTTCATACTGCAGAGTGATTGAGGCAGAGTTGTTGCATTATTGTCTTGTAACCCTTTACCAGTCTGAAGTCAAGCATATTGTCCCTGTGGACTGGGTCCTGATGTCTACCTCTAACCCTCACTGCCTAAACATTTAGCTTTAGAAAGATCATAATTGGTGCTGATTGGTTATTTGGGTCATTAAAATTCTAACTTTAAAGTTTCTGTTTTGATTGTTAGGACCAGTTGATTATTTTTATAGTTGTACTGATAAGTGAACTGTGAAAAAAGGCCTGCTTCTATTTACAAGCATTTACTGCAAATGTACCAAAGCCCAACACCAGCTTCACACAAGCACCACAGAGAATAATAGAAGTTTGATCCAATTACAATCTGACCTCTGCTAATTACAATTATTATTTCACCACTAAGGTGTTGTTGCTCTTGGGTACTTCCAGAAGTATTACTTTAAAGTGCTCAGTTTGGACTGTCTGAACTTACTCTACCAAACATTGGCACTGTTCTTCTCACCTGAGCCAACTATTGTTAGCTCTTAGCAAAACAGCTTTATAGAGGCGTGCTGTCATTGACCAGCTGTCTGGCTGTCACTCGGGGATGGCGCGTGTGGGGGTGTGCGCGCGTGTGTCACTGGGGGCCAGCTTCTTGTTGTGAGAGCAGCGGTGCGACAAAAGAATGATGATTAATTTCACTCCTAGTAACCTGTCGTGCTGATGTGGTTCGGTGAAGCCGCACGTGTGTGTGTGTGTGTTTGAAAGATGTAGACTGCGTAGTCAGCAGGTGCGCTCTGATACCTTGGATGCCCTCCAGTCAGGGTCAGACAGACACATAAGTAGGGACTGTGCCATATATATACTGCATAAACCCCGCCTACCGCCTCCTTCCCTCTGCCCCTTTTTCTCTGTCTGATGGTATTAAACTGAAATCCTTTTTTCAAAACCAAACCTTGCTTTCAAATCAATTTCATTAAGGATCACAAATACAATGAGCAGTTAGCACACACTCATACACGCACGCTATATCCACCGTAGATTTCATTAAGAAGATGCCTCCCCCTCTTCCCTTTCAGCCCTCCATCATAAAACAATGACTTGAACATCTCTTTATTACTTGTCCTCAGGTGACTTTTGTTCCATTGATCTCAATAGAAAACGCTCAAAACTGTTACAAGCTTTCATCCCCTTTTCCACATTTTTCTGACATGTCCTTCGCATCTGTCTTTTTCCCTCCTTTTTTTTTTTCCAAGTCATGTAATTAATTACATGTTGAACAGCTAAGGCTGGACCGGACACTGCTCTGTCTGGACAATCACACACACGCGCACACACCCTCCAGAGGGATGAGGTGGACATCTATGGAGGAGGCAGAGGGGGGTAAGGGAAGGTCTAGAAGTCAGGGCAGCAAAGAAAAACCTTGGAATGGAAAGGCCAACTACGAAGTGAAGCAATTAAGGAGAAATTTTAAAAAAGTTGCTCTGTAGAAAATGACAAGAGAGAACACAGTCTAAAAAAGGGTTAGTAAACATGGGAATAAAACCTTGGATAGCAAAACTAAAAAAAAACAAAACATATTTGTGCCATAGAAGCACAGAGCAATTAAAGGAGAAAGGTTAATTAAACAACTAGTTGGTTGCTTTAAAAAAAAGTCTATGTGGTTCTGACAAAGTGGTGCAATTAATGGTGCGTGACTGTTTTCTGTCGGACTATCTGACCTAAAATTGTGACCGGTGTTTGAACCCAGACCGTTTTTAATTTGCTGCCTTTTATTGCCTCGTCCTCCACTGCATACACAATTCTAATACCCCTCCTGCCTCTACCTCTCCTTACTGTCCCCACAACCATCCGAAGGGCCCTCAGTACATGAGGGCGTCGCTATTTCTGTTGGCATAATACGTTATGCTCTTTAATAAACCAGCTTTACGTTAGCCGTTTTTTTTCATCACCATTGGGCAATGTCAGGAGGCAAGTGCTTATTAATACCTGCCGGTCGTATAAATTGGGCTGATGGAAAAGGTCTCATGGAGGTGATATTCCAATGACCCCACTCATCTGTTTCTTAAATCTGACCAAACAGCAGCTGAGCATTTCTTCTTTGGAGGTGGATTCAACTCCTTTAATTGAACTCCAGTGTGTTTGCCTCGGCAGTCTGGTCTGTTTGGGGAGGTGTAATCTCTGCCCCACCTACAAGCCCGCGTCTCAGCATGATTGAAGTTAACTCTGGTGCAGTTCGACTGCATATGTTAACATGTGCAGTGTTAACACATGCACCTGGTCTCCAAGCAGACCGGAGACCAGAACAAAGCCATGTGTCTAGCGCGAGCAGTAGAAATGAGAAGAGAAATGCAACAACCACTAACATTTGACAACTCTCTATTTTTGTTTAGATTTATATTTCTATGGTGGTGATGATGGTAGGAGTTTGATTACCGCTCTGTCTGCCTCTGTTATTGTGACCTTGGGTTAGACACTGAATCCGCTATGCTTGCTGGCGGTGGCACGGCAGCCCCCGTAGAAAAAGTACTATATAAGTACAGGCCATTTAACATTTCTTTTTTGTTATCTCTCTATGTGTGATGGAATACAAACGTATTCCATATGTCTTTGGTGTAAATGCATGGAAATAAAACCTAAATTTGGAAACGCCCAGAAAAATCTAGAGGTTGTTTTTCTCAAGGAATACACAAAGATTTGTGTTGCATGAAGCACGGAGGAATGAGTGAGTTTTCATCAGACTCAGTGTGTGCATAGTGTAGCATGATTACAGTTAACACTGTTATCATTGATATATTTGTGTAGCATTTACATACATTTGGCAGTAGTGGCACCTCTGTATGGTACAGAAATGTAAGTTCCATTGCTCATAACATGCTGGAGAATTGTTTCTTATATTATTGAAATGCAAAGCAAATACCTGATAGTGTGCTGGGAATATACAGCTTTGCTCTATTACCAAATCTGTTGTGGATATTAGTCTTCAGAATTGGAAACTGTTGGATTTATTAGGCTAAATATCTTTCAAGTGATGTTCTAAATATAATTGGCTCTTATTCCATAAATGACTTCAGCAAAAACTGGCTTTTCAGACACACGTCCTGAAACTTCTGTCCTGTATAACAGAATGAGCTCATAAGGAGTGTCAGCGCAAGAATAATGAGTGTTCAGCCGACCAAAAACAACAGCACCGAAAGTCCTTTTGACATGTCTGACTCACACTGGGTTGTGTTGATGTAAATGTCACTGAAATGATTGTTGTCAGTCATGTCTGTGTCTCTAACTTAATGAGAGCAAACTAACCTTGAAGAATTGAAACGACCAAAAGGTGAGGTGCGATATGACTCAAGCAGGATGTCTCTCCAAAGACGAAACATGGGACAAAACCTGGAAAGAAGTCACCTCTAACTTTTGTGCTGATTATAATTTTTGTACAGTGGCATAGCCACGGGCTTGATCTGAAGGTTAGAGAACAACAGAGGTGGGCTTTGTACAAAAACACATTTCTCAGCAAACTTTACACTACAGTTTGGAAACTATGTCTCAGAAGAGCACCGTCTTTTCATCCTCGACTGACTGACTGCTTTAAAATGCCATTTTCTTATTTTTTTGTGTTGTAAAACTAATTGATTGATGGATAATTAGAATGCAAATAGCAGCAATTATGTTCGGCACACTCATCGGAGCAGCACCGCTGAGCGAAACCGAAATATGTCTGATTGTCCCCCTTCAAAGAGGTAAACTAATCAGTAAAAAGGCAGTGTTTTAATGACTCATAAGCTTTCAGTGACTTCAAAGCTGTAAGCTTTATGCTTCCTTTTTCCTGGGCTAATAATCATCATGGGAGCAGTTACAAAAGCATATTTAATAAGCACTTTTAAAGCAGGTAGTCAGTGTTTTTTTTCATAGCAGAGTTGCTTTCATCTTTCAGGCTGGTTAATACATTTCAGAAGGTGAAACTTAAATTTTAAAAAAAAAGTTCCACATGGCCCAGTGTTATTCTCCCTTTGTGCTTTATGGGCTTGAATTCAGTTTGCAGAGACCACACAAAGAACTTGTGGAATTCATTAAGCTTCTACCGTTGGCATTTCAGCTTTTTAAGCAGATGGCATTTCAATACTGGAATGTGAAAGTGAACTTAATTAAGTCTCAACATAATAATTATGCATGGACCAATTGGGATTATAAAGGTGTACCAAGGTTCTGAAAGGTTAAGTTTCACAACCACCAAAGTTTTCCCTCAGTCCTTCATAAAACCACAGAAAGGGTCCATGAGTTTCTACAAAAGATGATCTATGTGTGAAAAACACAGATAGTTTGGGTTGAAAACTAAAAGAACTTTGAGCTTGTTGGTGATTTGTTTTAAGTTAAAACAAACATGTTACATCGTTTTTCCTACTGATATGTAAAGCTGATTTTTTTATTTTCTTCTGCTTGACAAATAGTTTTTCACAAATCACAAACAGTACTCTAACGTAAGTCAGGTAGTATGGAATAATTGGCTCAGATTTGACCAGTTTATATATTGCTTGTTTGTATTGCAGCGTTAAAAACTCCACTTAGATTGTCCTTTTTGTTTTCTTTTGCATATTAACAAAAAACGTATCAGAAATCTCAAATTATGTTTAAAAGAATCCATATGTATAACCTTTAATAAACTGATGAAATGAAATCCAGCCTTATTAAGAACTGAAACCTGCTGGCTTAGTGCCAAAATTTAGGTACGAACAGATGCTCTGTTGCCTTTTTTCAAGATGCCTCCATTTTAAACAACAAGTTATTGGTGAAACCTTTGTCATAGCTTTTATAACTAACAAAACTCAAGAACTACTTGAGTTTGATGCTAGAAAACCAGCTGGTTTGTTAGCATCAAGATGAAGATGAAGTCCCAGAATGACCACAACTGGATACTTAGTATGACAACCTTGACTCGCTATCACCAGATTTCATGCCATGTAATTGTTTTACTCCCCATTTGATTTTTTTAAATTCTTTTTAATATCTTATAGCTGTGTATAGGGCCCTGTTGAAGACAAATTTCTGTTTTCTTCTGCTTGACAAATAGTTTTTCTTTTCTAATGTTGTGCTACAATGGTGTTTTATTCAAGCGTATCATACCAATTTCATAGCAGCACAAGCCCAAAAGCAACGCAGCAAAAGTCTCTTCATGATGTGATTACAAATTGCAATATTTCAGTTCAGGTGTCCAAAGGGAGCAAGTACAAAACTGAGACTTCCTGAAGTTATCTCTGGTGAAGCTGCCCGCTCTACAAGAAGCTTCCAGAGTGCAGAGGCTGGATAAGGAGAGCAGGAACCTGCAGGCGAAAAGACAAGATGAAAATTCACAGTCACCTGCCTCGTACCAAAGTCCCTTCTGTGCTAGCTGACCTGAATCCCCCTCCAAATGCCCTCTGCCCCGAGCTGTGGGGCAGAGCACGCTCTCTGTTTTCCCCTCTCTCTCCCTCATTCCATCACAGTCCGTCACTCATCATAAATGATACAGCAGCCCTCGGCATGTAGCAGTCTGAGAACAGCCACGCAGTGTGTTCTTTTTTTCTCGTCTCTTTTCTCTATATGTGTGTTATTCCTGACAGCGAGAGAGAGAGAGAAAGAGAGAAAAATCATCAGAGCCATAAAAACCAAAGGCACAAAAGGTCACACTCACTTTATGTCAATAAAACTTTTCAGTATGTTTGTGTGTCTTTATGTGGAAGCAAGATGGAGGCAGGTGGGGTGGCTGCTAAAACAAATGACCTTTGGTTAGTAACAACTCCAATTCATTGACTTTTTATACGTGTGGGCTCACACACAGACAGGAAGAAACGTACAAACCTGAACGTCTGGAATTACAGATTACAAAAGATGTATTGGATTCTGTAGTTGGTTTGCATTTATTCTATAAATGCCACTCGTTGGATGCACCTTCACTGCCCTTTATTCCTGCCCTTCATTCATGTAGTGTTGTGAATAACATCCTATATGATAATATGACCAATATGGCACATATTTTCCTAATATCAGCATTAGAGTTGTGAAAGTTCTTTCCATCTTGATAATTGCTTCTCTTAAGAAAGAAGACCCAGACGATAATGAAAGCCTGGTGGCTAATGAACTACCTGTTTAGAGGAAGATCAAAGTAACTCTGGTCTTGTTTCTCACCCAAGCTAACCAAACCCAGAGCCGAAACCTGACATAAAGGGACATAACAGAGAGAAAAACATAGAAGGCTCCTCACAAGTGACGGATGAGCAGATGGCGGGAGAGAAATAAGAAACAGAAACATCCAACGGAAACAAAAAGATCTACTCAATGCTTTTGGAACAGTGTGCCCTCCATCATAACTCTGAGGTATTGCCAGTGGATTCAGCGTTGGCAAACATCTTCGAAAAATACATCATTTAGTTCTGTAGTGGTGCTGCACTCAGTGAATCAACCTAGAAGACTGGCTCACTGGAAATTCAGAAACTTACTGGGTTGTATTAAAATGCTAAAATATTTTGTGTTACTTTTGTGACTTTTACATGTTGAAAAGTAAAACTTTAGAAAAATAAAAAATGTCGTACGATTTGTTGTCGTTTGATCACCAGGTAGAGGGTGGCGCAGTTGGCCGTCTTGCATCATAGACTGACTGGATGGGAATAATGGTTATATTTTTGATCTCCAAAGTTGTGAATAAAGTCAATAACAAAATGCTAAATAGAGAAATTATTCAGTAGAAAAACAATCAAAAAGTTACCGCCTTCATTTATCTGTAGTTACGTGGAAAAAAAAGACAAACTGGAAGCAGTTTATTTGGTGTAAATCAATGAGACAATCCAATAAAGCAAAGCATCATTAAACCTCTTTCCAGCCTCATAATTGTTTTGCATTCCCTTCTTCTTTTCCAGATCCTGGTGAACTCCATTTCCCAGCCTGCCTTGTTGTATGAGAATGTGATGGTGAGCGATGGGAACCCCATCCTGAGAGATCTGCTCTTCAGTCCAGATCATCAGTTTTTGTACGCTCTCACTGATAAACAGGTAGGAGAGGCATATAGATCAGCACTCCAATGATCTACAGTGCAGCCAAGCAATGTTAGTCTATTATGCAGTCTATTGTTGCCAATGACAGCCCAGACTAAATAATGACTGAATATCAATGATCATCGATCTGTGTAGCAGTAACAGGGAATGGGTGCAGATTCTCATCCATACAAATGTGTGAGCATATATCTGTCTGGTTCACATAAAGGTGCAAACACAATCTCTTTATCAAGACCCCTCACATGCTGCTTTACAGGCTTTTATAGCTACTATGCCGAGTGTGTAGTAGAAGATACACAACTTCTTTTGCATATGTACAGCAGAATATAGGTGAGGCAGAATGAGAAAACGAAGATGGTGGAAGATTAAAAAAAATCACTTGGGAAGCGAGCAATCAAGCTAATTACATTCATACCTTGAGGGTCCTTAGAAAAACACACAGGCTCATGTTACTCTTGTTATATTTTGAAACTTTTAATAATAGATCACATTTGTAGCTATTTTTGTTAACTTTAAACATGTCAACATGTCAAATGGTTGTAAGTTGAAAGTAATTGTAACGACGCACAAAAAATCATAGTCTTGACTATCAAAAATATTGAGTACATTTGTGTTATTTAGTCTTTTGTTTCGACATAAACTGAATTGAAAAGTTGGGCCGATATCAATAACCAATATTAATACTGCTGCTATGACCAGTAACTGATATTTACCATTATTATATGTATTCTATGTATTTCACTACCCTTTCAGTGAAAAACATTTTTAAGGGTGAAAAACTTTAAAAAAAAAAAAACATTTTCTCCCTTAAATTTTCCCCTTGCAGTTGCCATGACGAGTAGATATTTACAAGTTAAGACTTTGAACTTGACAGATGACTCTTAAGGAGCACCTTTCCATTCAGAAATGACTTAATTGTATAAATGTAGTTTGTTTCATTTGGTTCATTTTTCTCCATATCTGTCTGTATTTCCAACTCAACTTTGTGATAACCTTTCTGGTAAAAATATGTCACATTTGAGTTTACTTTGATTAGCCCCCTTTTCTATTCCAATTCTTTCAGATATTGCTAAGATTCAAAGGAGCTAAAATGTAGGAAGTACAAAATACTTGTCACTTTTCAATGTGGTGCAGCCTGAAAAGGCACCAACACCATCTATGTTCAACTTTATCTGAGATTAAAACAACTAACTACACTTATAGGTGCTATAGAATAGTAGAATTTAAGGCAGAATAACTGCAGGATGCAGAATGAATCATTTTGTCATGTCATATCGCATCAAGTCACATTCGCACTAATTATTAAAAAGGGTCAGCCAGGGCCACACTCCTATGCAGAAAAGCAACTACAGACAAACATACATGTACACATTGTTCCATATTCCTTCACTTACAAGGAAAGAACTGGTTCATATGACAGGTATTAAAATATGCTTTAAAGCAAATTTGAATACATTTTTATATTATTATCATAACTTTGATGTGGTTTAGAAGGAGCTATTTGATACCAAGACACTGTCCGATTCAGTAAAGTCCTTGCAATATGATTACATTACAGGGATTTTAATCACTTTACCTTTGAAGTAAAGTAACACAGAGTAGATCAAGTTTACACAGGTTTCTGTATCCAGCGTAAATATCTCTGCAGTGACTGGATATTTTATCCTGACAGGACATGTCTGTTGGACATTCTTGTCCAACAGACAAGAATGTCTTCATATCTCCTCTCAAACTATTTTTATGGTATTTTGAAAAGCCTGTTGTGTGACTCTAGACTTAAGGAAGTGAAGGGGATTTTGTAAACCATCTTTCCAGGCTTTTGAAGTACGTCTGTCACTTTAAATGTGTCCCTATTTTGATTAGTTGATCTGTATCTGGTTTAAGGATGCCAAATTCACAGAGTCCTGTTGTGTCAGGACTGAAATGTTATCGTTGGTCTATCTCATTTTAATGTTTCACACTCACTTTAAAAGATGAAGACTGAATGTAGAAATTAATGATATATATGGGCATATAGATTGTTTGCTGAATTATTCATAAAGTTGGTCAAGTCGTCAGATTCATTTTCAGTTTTAAGCAACCTACATACTGAAGTTAGTGAATCTTTATCAGTGCAGAGGTGAAGTAATTGGGTGTGAGTTGTAACATTTTATTAGCAGCTCCTTATAGATTATGAGCAGTCTGGGTAATCCAGCAATTCAATTCTGCATGCTACAATATCATTAAGACAATGCATGAGTTTTCTATTGCAACTTGTGGTCCTACACACATGAAGTGAAAGTGGTGCTATAGGGTATAACATCAGTCTGACTTAGCAGCTACAGCTGTAGTCTTGTTGGTTCTCATGAAAATGTTTTTATGTGGACTGGTTTGGCTAATGCCAACATGTATAGTCAGATTTAATGGAACTCAATTGTAACATATTTCAGGAGGGACCTGAATCTGGACTCAGGTATGGCCCAGACCCAAAGCTACTGTGATTGGAGCCATGATCTGTCCGTTTACATAATTTATCATTTCTATCTTAAATATTAGTTCTATTACTTAATACTCCTTAGTCTCAGGGATTTCTCATTTCCAATGCTGACTTCATTGGCTTAAAATCCTGCTGCTGTGTAATCTGTGTTATCTTCAGATGCCTTCAGAGAGTTTGCTAGTGTATTCAGCACTTTGAGTCTTCTCTATGACTCCCTTATCTCCAAACGCTTAATGACCTCGATGTGATAACCTTAAATGAGACTTCCACAGTATGTAGACAGTGTTGTGTAATTTACCAGCGATTAGGCTTAATTGACTTTCATGTGTCTCAATGAGAACAGAGTGGAGGTGGAGTGTAATTTGATAAAAATGGAGGCCATCACTGTTGATGTGATGTAGAAAACTGAAACTACCACCATGGAGTCAAAGAATCTGAAGAATTAAAGTCGGATAGAAATGCCTCATCCTCAGCACTCAGTATAGAAAAGTATGAAATTGAATTAATGTATTTGTCTAAAAGTTGCATTATCCAACTGTTCTGAGTAAATGAACATCTTATTCTGACAAAGCATGTTTTTGACAAGAAAGTCATACAGAAACTTTGAGTAAGACACATAGGTCGCATATGCTTTACGTTTTACACTTAATGTTATTAAACTGTAGAGGTTATTTCAATTGATCAGCATGGCTCTGGTTGAATCAGAGCCGTGCAGCTTATTGCCATGATAGAAGAAATCCACGCGTTGTGAAAAGATTTTCCTTTTCATAACTGTCCCTTTCCTTTTGAATCTTCATTAAAGATGACTGCTATTGCCACCAGAAAGTCCTTTTCAATTATTAAAGCTAGTGTTTTATATTTGATGAGCAGTGATATGTCCCCTACATGCCTCCTCATGTTAGTTCAGTTCAAGGATGGAGGTCTTCTGCCTCTAGGAGGCCTCCTAGTTTCCTAATCAACATGAATTTACATTTTTATCGATGCAGAACATCCATGTTAATTCCTCTTCTTAAAATAACAACAAACATGGGATGAGTTTTGATCAAACTTTAGCCAGTCTTATGATCAAGGAGATGTGAGTTCAAAGCTTTATTTTAGATCTATAATTTTCCAAGTTGTATGATAACAAGTATTAATAAAGTTCTGAAAAAAAGAAAAACAACAAAAAAAAAAAACATGAAATGAAATTAAGGTGCATTTATACTGTGACATCACCCATGATACCTTTCTAATGTTTTAGTGAGAGTGATTTCAGAAAATCCCAAATTGCGTTTTATAAAATTGGTAATTGGTGTTTAAATGGTCTGTTCAGTTCAAACCCATTTGGTTTAAATTTGTTCAAAGTATTTTAGCTTTTAAACTAAAGATGCTACCCACAATGATTATATTGTGGGTAGCATAATATGTATATATATATATATATATATATATATAGTCACTCGATGAAGTTATACTAGTACTTTGTAAGTCTGACTCTACTTTGATGACAAATACTCTGGTGTTTATAATATGTGAGCTCTAATAAAAGCTTCTACTACTTTTTCACCCTAGCTACTGTTACTTTTACGCTGTCAAGAGTTGCATAAAAATTTCGAAATTAGCTCATCAGCTGATTCTCTGTCAGCCAACATTTCCTTTGCATTAGTTATTTTTCCTTTGAGCTTTACATTTTCAAATCCGTCTTGTCTCTCTGTTCGTCAGAAATGCACTAACCAAGAGATGAGCTTTTTGAGGAGCAGATAATAACCTTTTACTTTCAGGTTGTTAGTGTTGACTACATTCACAGTCCAGACTCAGGGACTGAGGTAGAGGAAGAGTACAGATGGAGAGTGCTAGTGTGTGAGAGCTGAGAAGGTGGGAAAAAATAATTGGTCTCTGCGACATGCTCTGCTATTTTCTCTAACTTTTTCTGCTTAATATTTGCAAAATTGGATCTACACATGTGTTTGTTTCAGATTGGAGAGAGTTTATAGAGACTTTAGATGTAATGTCCCTTCAGTAACCAGATTCTCATAATGTGGACTTGAAGTTATAAAAACCAAAGTTAATGGTGGCCTGTATATGGGCCAAGACATGTACCTGGATTATAGACTTTGGATTATTTTTTTTTTATTGAAGCTCTCATTCGTATTATTTAATCACAGACTTTGGCTTAAATTTACTGTGCTATTAAGATTACAAAATGTGTTACTTAGCTGTTTGTTTGTCTAAAACTTCTAGCTTGTTGCAAGTTTTAAAATAGTTCCTTTAAAAAAAGTTTGATATGTGACATTTCTCAGCTACCCAAAAATATGACTCCCCTATTTTGTCTTTTCAAACAAAATCATAGTTTAGTGGTAATATTGACATACTCCATAATGACTGTCACAGTGAAATGGTCTTGCCCCGTGCTGTTAAGGTGTACCAGATCTTTCACTAAATGGTCGCTTGAGATATTCACTAAGTAACTTTGCAAAACTTTGAATAAAATAAGTTTAACAGATGAATTTATGAGACATGATACAAGAGAAATATCTGAAATCTATAAAACATATTAAAACAATAAAATAGCATTTTGGCTTTCACATCATGCTGGTTGACGTTTTCCTCATATGCAGAAACAATCACAGGTGTCTTGTTTGTCCGGCCCTTCTTCTTCCCGCCGTCGTCATTCCTCCATTTTTTTTTTTTTTTTTCTTGATGTTGAATAATAGAAATGCCAAGTGATGAGAGTTCCAACATCAAGAGCCCAATTCCCCAGCTTGACAGAGCAATTTACCTTTTCCCATATTCACTTGGCCGTAATTAAATGTGGTGCATTGAACTCCAGCACACAGACCACATATCAAAACGGGCAGTGTGGACTCACATCTGAGCTTGCACAGACAGGAGTAGGAAAACATAAAACTGATTCAGTGCAAGATGAGGGTTTTCGATTAGCGCTCCATAGATTTATTCACGCCCTTGGTTGTGTGTGTGTGTGCATGTGCATGTGTGTGTTGTACATAAAGTCCTGCGCTGGCACATTTTCTCACTGTTTTTTTTTTTCGTTTTTTTTTTTTTCTTACTACGTATCTCGGTCTGCCGCCATCTTTTTATCTCCGTGTCTCCCCAATGATATCTCATTATTTTCTGTGTTCATAAAAGTGAACAATGGCACTAAATCACTTTTATCATTGCTGCTTTTTTACAGTTTCATGTTCAAATTGTTCCACTCTAATAAAGAAAAAAAAAGAAGAGATTTCTCCTCCTGTCATGGCTCTCGGCTGTTGATGTCACAAGGTGGGAAATATTTCTGTTATCCCGGTGGATGACATCACCTAATTGCCTTAAAGCAAGTGACTAAGTGGATTACAGCTTATAATCTATTGATTTCTACTGTACCTTTGTACCACATGTCGTCTTTATCATGTTATTACAAGTCTTACTTCTAACACGCAGCTATTAGACAACCTTTTTTTCTTATTGGTTCCCCAGATAATGAGCTGCTCTCTCGCATTACAGACTAAAAGAGCCCTAGGTCCTTTGCCATTTTTGAATCCAAATCATATACAGAAGGTCATGTCTCAGATCTCATCGTCTTGTAGCGGTTATGACTGCAGAGATGCACTTCTGAACTCAGAGAGCAAGGTCAAGCATTTCTACTTGTAAAACAGTCTTTGTAAGGTGACCCGCCAGCAGCAAACAGCCTCGTTCGGTGTGAGGGGTGGTGGCTCGGGAAGACTGGCATAATGGTCCGATGATGTACCTTCGCGTATTGATTTAGCTACTATACAGAAATGTACTGTACTGAACGGCGGAGAAACCCTACCCCTGGCACCACATCAGAGAGGGTTCATATTAAATTCAGTCAGCATTTACTGTACTTGGAGGTCAGCGAGATGAGACCGCCGCGCACTGCCTTTAAAGCAGTTTCTTTGGTGTTTGTCCAACTATGAAGTTCCTAAAAAAGAAAAAAAAGTTGGTGACTGGGGAGGATAATGAGGAGAAGACAGAAGAAATACTTCTGTCAGCAAGTTTCCGAGTTCCATTTGAAAAGCATAACATCTTAGGATTTACATTTGGGGCAAGTTAATGTTTGTTGGTTAAAGTCACTTGAGCATTTCTAAATCTTGAGAGGTGTTCTTCCATTCCACTGTCATCTCACCTGGTGTTTTAGCATCGTCGTCTTTAAGATTCAGAACGTCAGCTGCACAATGTGACTGGATTTTTTTTCCCAGTGCTTTAACTATTTATAGCAGGTCAAACCATGAGCTTCATATCAACTCCCACAAGAAACGTAGGGATATAAAGGCGTAAGAGCCAAAGTGATGCTTCCACTGAGGGTGATTAGAGAATTTCCGTCTCACTTTCAGATTGCTCTTCAGCTGTTGATAAACCAAGTGAGAACAAGGCAGCTTCTCATCAACCTGTATTAGGAGTGGCCTCATGGAAATTCATAATAAGATAACAGAAATACAGATTCCAGAACTGCTCATTGGTTCCCGTTTCTTTACTTTGGCTTTGCTATTTCTTTCTATTTCTATTTCTTTGAAATATTTTGCTATTTCAAAGGTTTTTGAAATAGCAAATATGGTGGTTTCATGTGATCTATGGCCTCATTTGGAGTGTTTCACGACAGTATAGACCATAGAAAAAGTACAGAGAGGACAAAAATGGCTTTCTGTTTTTGGAAATGAACAGTGAGTTGTAAGTTGATAAATCAGTTAGTGCCCATAATTATCTGCTGACATACATTATCTGTACCATTGAGAACCCCATTACTCTGTGTGTGTGTGTGTGTGGGCGTGTGTGTGTGTGTGTGTGTGTAGCCTCAGTTGCAATTGGCTGCTTCATTTTTTCTTAGTTGCTAAAACCACCTTAAGGTCAAGTACGTCAACCCAGTGTGTTACCACAAATTGCACATCTGCTCTGTGTTGATGCTAACATGGTTGCATCTGAACTAAACTCGCTGGTGGAATAAGCCATCCATCAGCCTGTTGTGATAGCACCTTATATTTGCCACCATATTATACAGATGGGACAATTACACCCAACTCACAGCTACAGCTAGCCGTGGTGAAAAAGGGGGCCCCATATGTGGAATGAAACATCAGTTGCAATTACATTTGTGTGTCTTTCCCATCTATCCTTCTATGTACACCTCCCATCCTCCTCCTTCCTCCCACCCCGCACCCCCCACTCCCAACCCTCCCCGCTCTCATCTGCCAGTAGGCAAATTAAGAGCCTCTCTATCGTGACCCAAATGAGAGAGGCTCATTTGTAGCTGTTATTTATTTGTAATAAACTCCCCTCATCATCTCCTCTGCTCTCTTCCTCTCGTTTTCCTGCACTGTGAAAATGTGGTAAAACCAAAAAAAATAGAAGAAATAAATTGGAATTGCATTGGAGGGTTATTTTCATCCACAAACACTGTCCATTATCACCTGAAAGCCAAAATGAATGGTTAAATAGACACCCCCCTTTGGCCCCCTCTCTGGTCTCATGATCTCATTCTTTGTGTCTTTCTCTACCTTCTGCTGTAATTTTCCTGTCCTTTTCCCATCCACCTCCCTCCCCTGTCTGTAGATGGATGCCCTCCCCCAACCCCTGCCCCCTTTCCACCACCATAAATGGGCCAGGGATGAAAATGCCATATTTAATATAAATAGGTGCTGCTCACTTACAGTTCCGTCACAAACACAGACGCTGTGCCACCTAGAGTGAGACAAAGAGCGTTTGGCCGAGCATCTCCCACTTACCCTCCCCATTATCTGTTTTCTAAAACTCAATAATTTAACTTTTCCCTTGGAATATATCATCCAGCCTGCTATCACAAAGCTCCACTGAATAAACTTCTCTCTCTGGCTATTGTGCTTGAGAGCAGGAAGCTTTCTTTTTTTTTTTTTTTTAAAAAAAAAAAAAAGTAATGCTAGTAATACACCCCCACCACATCAGATGGGGTGTATTACTAGCATAGTATTTGTACATCCACAAATAATGACTGCAATTTGCTGCCATTTGGTGTTCTGTAAGAGGCTTGTGCCTACTGATGGCTGCATTATGATGGCCTTCAGACACCGGTTACTATTACCATGCAATAAATCAGCTATAAGGCTTTGTGTTCACCTGTACATTAGCGTGAACCAGAGAACCTGAGGATCCAGGAACTGAGGGTAAAATGGAGGGAATGTGGCAAGTATTGTGTGAGAGCTCTTCTATGTTTTGACTTTCAAAAGCATAATGGGTTGAATAATTTAGAACGGTAGCTCCTCGGTGGAGTAGTGGAGTAGTGGAGTATGTTTGTCCAATCAGTCAGGTCCGTTTTTGCTAGTGAATCATTTGCTTTTTTGAAGGGGCAGTATTATGTAAAATTACATTTTTTGAGCTGTTATAATGTTAATCAAAAATATACCTGGAGTGTTGATTTGATTCTTTCATGCCTGTTTGAGAAATTATTTAATCTCCATGGCAACCAGCTGTGCAAAACACCTGGGTGGACCAAGCTCCGACTTCTGCTCCCAAGTTTCCAAGCTTCCTTCTCAGAGAGCAGCCCTCCACACGACTCCGCCACTCTGCTCCTTCAGACTAGCTAACAACAATTAGCTAACACCTGGTGGAACTGCACACCTGCTAGGCTCACTGTAGGACATACTTTTCATTTGGTAAAATGAAAATGATTAATTTCCTGAAGGCGAGTGTGAGAAAGAGCAGGAGTTTTTAAAGAGACCAAGGCCTGATATCAAGGCTTTAAACATTGAAGTCAAATTTCTTTTAAGTCATATACATCATTTTTATAAAAACTGAACATAACATAAATACTTAATTGTGGTATAAAATGGCACCATGTGCCTGGAAAGCATATAATACTACCCCTATAACAATGCCTAATCTGAAAAAGGAAGTAGGACTCCTGTCTTTTTCAGAGGTTTTTGTGTCGTTTCCTTCAGTAGTTCTTGGTTTTTGGCAAAGGGGTGAACACATTTTTCAATTAGTTTGGTTAGTCTACCTGAAAGCAAACTGCACTAGCAGAAAATGTAACAAATGTTGCAACTTTGGTCAACTTAGTCTACTGGACTATCAGGAATCAGAAATGAAAAACTCTTAAGTACAATACCAAGAAATATTACTTACCACTTATGGTAATGGGGAGCAGAAATGTAAATTGAAGTTCAAACAAAACACATTGATTCATAATAATTTTCTACCGCTAGCTAGTTACCATTAGCATTGCAATTAGCACTGATACAATCTTGAATAATACACACATATGTTTGCCATATATTGACACAAAATTTGCAATGTGTTTGGTCAGTTATACAATGATTGTGTAAAAACATGTGATGAAAACAGAATAATTTATTCTTTGAAGTGTGGCAGGTTGAATAAAATAGTTTGCTGTGGTATTTTCCCCATGAAGGTTTCTGAAAGCATCCGCCTGCAGCTGCTATTAGAATGCAGACTGACTCCAGCTAATCTCGTGTGCCTCCTGCTTCTGCTGTGCTATTGATTTCATACTTCACCTAAATGAAACCGCCATACGCGTGTGTGCACACGAACATCACGCCTTGTCTGTGTGTGAATGTGCGCTCAGTGGTCAGTGATGTATTTAAGAATTTAACAGATGCCCCAGAAAACTTGTCTGAAAGTCTGTTTTTGGGGCCAAGGAGTAGCCTTCCTGCTGGCGTCGGTTCCTGTGTGTGTTTGCCTGAGGCAGCGCTCTGTCTGCCAATCCACCTGTCACTGGCTAATCGCATCCAGCAAATAGAGATTTTTCCATATGGATACTGATGCACTTGATGTTTTGAATTGTAAACTGGGTGCATAAAACCTTTTTCCTCACAGGTATGACTTTAAAATTTTAGAAATGTTTCTAAAGGGTTAATTATTTGGACCCTTTAGCGATTTAGAGTTTCCTGAAAGTGCCATAAAACTGAAGTTCTTTTGAATTTCTTGCTTTCCACAGGTCTGTTAAATGATACCTGCAAGGATCAGTTTCTCTGGGCTTCCTAAAGATAAATTCTGTCCCACTGATGCTAAAATATGCATGCAGGTGTCTTTTGTCGACAAATCCATTTAGCTGTATTGTTTGACATCATCAAAGTTTAGATTTGTTCTCATTCATGCCAGAAAACGGCGTTTGAAATGAGTCGGTGTTCAAACAGGGTAGTCACTGATGTTTATCTTAACGGTATCAAGTACAGTAGCTCATTGTTTTCAAATGCTTTGACTTTATTCCCGTTCATATTGAGATGCTTACAGAAATGTGTTGGGCTGAGGAAAGATAAGATAATTATAGAAAGTGAGTTGAGGTTTAAGTTTCTGTTTTAAAAAAAAGCTACGTGAACTTTAAAAGGAAGCCAACATCTAAAATGCATTTTGTTGCAAAGCTGGTCTTCACTGCTGTTTATGCGATTTACTTTTATGTGACAAACCAACAGTCAACACTTCCAAAAGTCTAATTAAAATGAAATGTTAATTAAACTTGACACTGAAGAGGCAAAGACATAATGTATCAGAAGTGAAATTGGATTGAAGTCTAACTAATATACAAACTGGAATAATGAAGCAATAGAAGAAATGTGCAAGTACAAAAACTGTACCTGCATGTTCCTACAGTACGTCCAGTTACTACTTACCGCATTTAGTCTGTTGGATTGTCCCAGATGATTCTCTCTCTGACGTCAACCAGCTGTGACCTTTTGTTTTTACATTTTCTTCCAGGTGACCCGTGTGCCGGTGGAGAGTTGTGAGCAGTACTCATCCTGTAGAGACTGTCTGGGATCAGGTGACCCTCACTGTGGCTGGTGTGTGCTACACAACATGTGAGTTCTTGCACACAGTGAAGCTGCTTTTGAAGTTTAATTCGCCCGGTTTGTGTTGCTTAAACCAGACGGTGCAGTAGCTCTCTGGAACGATCTTCTTTATCTCTTCTATCTTTTTTTTCTTATTAGCATAAACCTGTCTTCCTTTGAGGGGCTTCAAGGATATCTGACTCGTCAGATCGTTACGAAATTTATGTTTTAAAGCTTCAAAATACTTTGCAGCATTCCCTCTTGAAAGAGCCTGTGTACTGTACGTGGGCCTGGCCCTTAGTGTTAGGCCTTGATAAGGTTTTACGTTTAGATGTAATCCCTTTATTAAACGTTGATGTTTTAGTCGCTTGGTGTTAAAAAGAACTGTCCAAAAATACCTAAAAGGTGCTACATTTAGGTTGAGTATATAAAACCTGAACACTTCTAAGATCAGGCAGGTAAGACTCATGTCATTGATTTACTGTTTGGTTTTTATCGTCTTACTCTTTCATGGTTCAGTTAGCCTCCCTTTCTGTTTCATTTTTCAGGATTTTAAAGATCAGGAAACCCTAATTTTTCTCTTTTGTAATTATGTTCAGTAAAATCTCCCATCAATAAATTCCCCGGGCCGTGCTAATTTTTTTAATTAGGTGTAATTGAAAATGTTCCGTCTTCCAAGAGCTCTATTTATCACAGAATCCAAAAATAAAAGAAAAGGGGGCTACTTCCCCTTCACAAAGTCTGTATCTGCGGTATTTAGAGATAATGGATGAGTTGCTCCATCTTGATGAAGGATGACTGATGAGCTGCTGTCAGTCATCTCTAGCAAGTGCTGTCTTCTTTTCTCCTGTGCTGTACTTGGACTGTTACTGCTGCAATAATAAGCAACGCTTAGATGTAGACGAGAGTACTTTCAATTTTAGTTGACCTGGTTACACATGCTAATACTATCAGCATTCATAAAATGCTTCAACAAAGTGCTAATACACTAGGTGTTTACATTGTCTTTCATTGCAACAGCAAAAGCAATATGTTTTAATCAGATTTAGCACAATAAGCCAAACAAAGATGTGCATAGTTCTGAAGCTGGAGGAAAATTAAACATTTTTGCCAATAAAAATGGGAAGAAATATGAAATCTCTCTTTAAAAATCTGCTGTTAAAAGAACTAATTTTGACATATTTCATAGTAGCTTGAGAAATGTGTAATTATTACCCAAAAATACACAGGAAGCATATTTGTGTGCCTAACTAACCTAACCTACAAAAGTCAAGTGTTTGGATAATTATATACTTGAATCCTTCCATCTTGAGTTGTAATTTCTGCCCATTGAAGCAGTACCCAGATGTGCTGGTTTTATTTGTTTAATTTATCCAAGCAAATGCAGTATTTGCAATAAATACTCTGATTGGATGGAAATAAAACCTGTCTGTGATTGGCTCGTCATGTGGTTCATTCACATAGACTTTCTCAAGCTGTGAGAACAGAGCAGTCTGAACAAAAGTTTGTCAGAGTTGACGTGCCACAAATGAATTGTTCACATAGATATACGCTCACTGCGCTTTTAGGCTGGGGGCATAAAAAAAACATCCTTATTATCAGCAGCCAGTGCAAAGTTTCAAGGAGCAACAGGAGGAGAGATGCAAACCTGGAGCTCACTACAGAGAGACTTAGGCGTGTTACAACTGGGATGCATACTGGGATGCATCTAAAGGATGAACTGTGGGTGGAGAGCCTGCTTTAGACCAAAGCAGAGGTTTACTTTAACTAATAAATAACACACAGGTGGACTCTTTAAAACTTCTGTAGTTGGTTGGATTTTGATTTTACTTTGGAGTATTAGAGTAAAAAGTGACAAATACTAAAGTTTGCAGCACTTTTTATATTTCTACTTGTCCTGGATCCCAAACTGGGGGAGGTAACTCCCCTTCTCCAGTCAACAAATGAGATGAAGGATGACTGAGCAGCTGCTGTCAGTCATTTATGACATGTATTGTATTCACCCTTTCATTGTGTGCTTGTTCCTGGTGTGTTACACAGTAATTCAGATTTTAGTGTACGGCTGACATTTCATTACACTTGAACCTTACACATACCGCCACTGTAAGCATTCATACATATTTTAGTTTTGCTTCGGCTCCTGCAGATCTGCACAGCTATTGAAAAAGTGCTGATTTGGTTCACACGGCACCATTTAACATGTCATATTCTAGTAATTGCTGGGCTCAGCTTTTTAAATGCGAGTTATTTTGTATGCGCTTCCCTAATTTATTTCTAATTTCCATGCATCTCTGCCCACACTAATCAACAGACTACCCGTCTGTAAGTCTGTAACTCAGTTTTTTTTGTTTTTTTTTAAGTAAATACACCGGATCAATAATTTTGTGATAGCCGCAGCACTAAACAACTGGGATGTGCATGGCTTTATTAATGGCAACAATTTATGTGTCCCAGTTGAGAAAGGAGCTCTGTCATTAGCTTCTTTTCATCAACAAGTAAAGTAAAATAAGCTGTTAATGTGAGATTAGAGGGGGTATCAGAATATGATGCTGAGGATCTTTGTGAAAGAGATGTGTGGGATAATGTCCTGTGACAGGTGTTCGAGGAGGGATCGCTGCGAGCGAGCAGAGGAGCCGCAGCGTTTCACCACCAGAGTGGAGCAGTGCGTCCATCTGTCCGTCCACCCGGAGACCGTCTCGGTCACCATGTCAGAGGTGCAGGTACGCAGTCCTGTCACGTTTTTATATATTTTCAGATGTTTGGGGCTGTTTTTGTGTGTTGGTAAAGATGGAGAAGGGGGGAGACATACAGGGAAAAGGATATAAAATGATATTAGATAAAGCTTGTTGATGTGTTATCACAAGCAATCAGTTTAGGCCGGTGCCGAAACCTGATATCGGAGCAGCATTTTTCTGCTTCGGGGGCATCAGTAATGAAGTGTATTGATTGAAATTTCTGCTCTAGCTCATCTTTTCTGATTTCTGTCCTGCTTCCTAGTTGGTGCTTCAGGCGCAGAACGTGCCTAGTCTGTCTGCAGGAGTGAACTGCTCCTTTGAGGACTACGTGGAGACGGAAGGACGCATCTACAGCGGACGGATCTTCTGCCTGTCTCCCTCTACCAAAGAAATTGCTCCCATAACGCGAGACCAGGGTAACTCATTGGTTTTTTTGGCTTAAATAATTTGTAGATACTTAATAAAGAAATGTATTAATTGTTTATTACCTCATATAAACTGTTCTGGCCAAAATTATTTATTTTGATTTTGTTTCACAGTGTTCCTTTTCACATTTCTGTTGCAATTTAAGAGTCCTGACAGCCGTGACCATTTAGTTTGTCTTCTGCCTTCTCCTTCAAGTTAATATCAGCAGATATCTGCAAAATTTGGCTGGTGTCTCTGGGTCTTAAATCCTTAAGGACTCCACTATTGTCCTGCTGTGTTCATTCATTCACACTATTGCATTTATAGCTTTCATTTTAGCTCCATACTATGTTCTAGTGCTTGAAGTAAATATCACTCCAACTTTGACTGACTGAGTTGGATTATCCAAAAAAGGTCTAAGTAGATGGACAAGAGTTGGAGCGCTGCTGTGCTTTATTTGTTCAAGAAATTTGAGTAATTGAACTTAAAAGGGTTTTATTTCTAAAAGAACAAAACATTTCTAAAGCCACTGCTATTAGTGTGTGGCATGCTTTAAGATTGCACGAGATTTTGATTAATATAGCTCAATATTAAAGTACCTCTTGATACTGGGTGTCATTCATGTTGGGTCATGATAATTAAATGCAGGAATAATGTAAAAAAAAGATTGTCAAATGTTTTGTGTTTCCTTCTAGGTGACCAACGTATAATAAGATTGTATCTGAAGTCCAAAGAGACAGGAAAGAAGTTTGCCAGTGTTTTGTTCGTCTTCTACAACTGCAGCGTCCACCAGTCGTAAGTCAGCCGCTCATAAATGCAAAACAGAACAAAAACCTAACTATGCATTACATTTGATCCAAATTAAATAGCAAAAGAACAGATTAACTCATGTCACAGTAATATTAAACATCCATGCACAGCAGTGACAAGCACGAATAAGTAAATGTGCTTGCTTGCTAAAAGCAGCGGTGCTAAAATGCTGGCTGACAAGTAACTCTTATTTTAATGGGGAGAAGAGAGGACGGCTCGCAACCTGTGCCTATTCAGTGTTCACAAGCTTTTAACAAATCAATTAGTTAATTACATCTCGGGCAAATAAGGGAGTACTGGTGAGTGAAATAATAAATCGAATCCCATCCACGCAAGGGCTAGAAGAGCAGCCAAGCTTAGGAGCCCAGAACTCATCATTTACGCTGTTTGGAAGTGATTTATTCCTAATTTTAGTAAAGGAATACCACTTTGCTTTTCAACACTGATTTCAAAGCAGTTTTTTTTTGTTTTTTTTGTCTGAATCTGTTATTTGAAGTGTAAATAGGAAGTCTTAAAATACTTTTTCAGTTTAAAGTTGTTGTTCTTTGTGTCTCCCAGTAATGCATTTGTCATCTTTAGTCCATGGATCTTTCTGTTTTAGTCATGTATGCAGAGAGAAACTCCCATACCTACTGAAAGTTGTGGGTTTAAATCCAGCTTATTTGATTGGATAAATGTGGCACAATTATATAACACGTTGAGTTGTCAATTTCACCAGAAATCTCTTTATAAATAAAGTAAATTTCAGTAAAAAAAAAAATCTGTCCGAAAACAATTCTGACTTCAGAATATTGTGACCGACAGTATGAAAGAGCCTGAAGCAGAGATGGATTTAAGCAGCACTGTTTATTGAATAGATCCTGTGTGGAATCATGTAAGGTGAGTGGGAGGTTTCAAAGCGTCTCCAAGGGCAGTTTGAACTGAGTTTGTGAAACTAATTGAGAATCCTCAGTATGCCTTGAGTTGACTCACTGTTATGTTTAGCTGTGCGTGTGCGTGCATATGCATGTGTGTGTACGGTCAGATGCCCAGGATGGATCTGAGCGCCGGGCCTGAACAAAACCTCTCAGGTCTTCAGTTTTCCTGTTTGTGCTTTTTCAAATTAATTGTTTCAATATATCATCAGCACAACCTTTGCTGGTTTGGATTTAATATTTGGTCTGCTGTACTTTTTCAGGACTTCATTCACACTTTACATGTCGGTGATGAGTTTATCCCGCTTGTAGGTTTTCGTAGTTGTGAGGCTAAGGGCTGGAGTGGAAATTGTAATGATGGAAACAATAAAGTCATGCAAATGCAGTTGTTGTAATCTATATATGCATTGTAATATTCAGAAATAGTATCAGAATAATATTTTCCTGATATCTTGCAGCCTTCGTTGCATCTAGACTTTGTGGGATCTAGCTTTAGTCTGCTTCTTGATGTTTTCACAAAACCTTTTTGTGCGTTTGCTACATATAGTGGATATTTTACTCTATGTGTAAAAAAAAACCCCCAATATATTTAGTCAGTAAAGTTAACACATTTCATCATTAATTCACAAACACATTCTATTACAACACTTACTAACATGAATGAAAAAGAAGCAGGAAGAGCAAAAGCTCTTGTAAAAAGAAAAAAAACCAAACAAACAAACTGCCCCTTCCTCAATATTCACAAAACCAGTTTTCATGGCCATATGCATTAAATTAATAATATAAGTTGCAAACAATATATAATTCTCCTCATAATTAACTAATTAAATGTATACTACTTAATAAATCTTTTGTCTTTCAAAGTGTTTTGAATTGATGTGGAGCACTTGTGCTAGATTTTGGTGCATAAATTTCAGTAAGTTTACCAGAAATTGTGAATTATTCACTTTTGCCTTTTTTCTCTGTCACTTTCATTGTGTGTAAAATTGTGTTCAATTGAGGTTGACTTTTTATCTCAAAGCAAAATTAAATGTTGTAATTAATGTCATTTTTAAAGAGTCATTTTTAAACAGTCAGTGTTGCAATGAATCTGGAGAGGCCTCTGACTGAAGACACATTTGATGTGTAACATTCTCATGACTTGCTAACAGATCTCAATCTACGCTGCTGTTTATCCCCTTTGAAATGTTTTCAGTGAAATATTTCTTTATTTTAAGCAGTAAATAATGTAGCCTTTTATTAACTAGCTGACCAGTAGTGGTCAGTAACATGTAGGGGAGGGGCAGCAGTGAATTTCTGCTCCTGCAACATCATCAGTATCTCATTAAACAACTTTAAATCAAAGGGTTGATCTGATAAAATGTTAGCTTGATACCAGTTGGTGGCTGGTAAATTGCCTGTCTGTTATTACGTAGTACTGCTATGGTGTCATCCTGTATGTACATTTCTAATTTTCAGATTTGTTAGTGTTTACTTTTTTCTAGGTTGCTTCCGAGTTGAACATTAGTCCAAACAGATAGAGAGCATTTGTCAGAGTTCCTGTCAGATCATGGGCTCTAATAGATTCTGACAACAAGCAGTTCTTACAAAGCTGACAGCTTCTTTGCAGCATTAGCATTCTCCCAAATGATTGGTTGAAATAACCCCGACAAGATCTTACCAGCAACAGCTCTTATGTTAATTTATTCATGACTTGCCTTTCTTTTTTTTTTTCCTTTGAGATTTGACTGATGCTCTTTTTAATTATGACATCTTGTTGCACCCACCTATTTTCCTTCCCTTTTATTTAGTCTTTTTTTTTTTTTTTGACACTTCTAGCTGGAAAATTGGGGCTGATTCCAACAAATTGACCCTTAGTAATTGCAAATCCGCAGCTTTATTTCATCTCACTGTATTAGTCTGGTATATCTCCATGTGGACTTGAACTAAAAGGAGGTCCAGGCTGACAAACCAACAGAGCAGCAAAGAGATAAACCAACCAATCAGAAACAAGCCCCAAACTGTCCCGTCTTGTTAAATACAGGTTAAATTAAAAAAGCGAGTCTGATTTACTGCCCAGGGATTTGGACAACCTTCACTCTGTCTGACTGCACCCTCTTCCATCTGGCACAGACTCCCACCATTCATTAAGCAACCAGGAGTGGGTTTCATAAAACAAAACAATACTACTTCTCACCTGTAGAGGGCGCCATTTTAATCTGATCTCCTGCCAGGGTGTCCATGCTTTTAAAAAAGTTTTAAATTTAGATGTCTAAATAAAAACCTTAAAATGTCTAAACTTTTTTAAAAAGATTAAGTTGGCCTTAAATATGTTAATATCAGCTCTTAAATTCTGTCCTGACAGGAATATTTACTGTAATTATTTTTTTTTTTTTTTTCTTGGGGGAATTTTCTGTCAGCCAAAAGTTTGAGTCGCATGCAAACATCTTAATTGCATTCTGTGACTGGGCTTGGTGGTGGATACTGGTAACTAGCTACTGATAGCTAGTTACCAGTAGCTAGCTACTGGTAGCTAGTTACCAGTAGCTACCAGGCATACAAGTCTTTCATTATAAATACAGTAACTAATATAAGGGTAAATTGTATGCAGTCAGCAATATACCCTTGCTATCCAGCCAACTAGCAAGCTGCCTCCATCATCGATAACTACAAATGTATCTCCGGTTGACTGGAAGACATTGGCGGACTTCTGCTACCAACTCATATGTGGCCAGGTGCAAAAAAACTTTTACATTTGTCACTTAGGAGGTTAAGGCTCCAAAGTGAGAGCCATGTGAGGTGGGAGAAGCACAAAGTTTTTGCTAATTCCTTCCATTTACAGTTTTCCAGTCTTGCCTGTCCTTCCTTTTGATACATTTTCATCACACAATAGGATTAAAAACACTACTTTTTCCACACTAATTTCTTTTAACTTTTCCAAAGTGATAGCTTGCAGGTATTTGCTCTCCAAGTTCAAATGATGAAATAAGTTCATTCTTTATTATGAATCCCAGTTCTTTATGTTTGGCCCTTTGTATCAATTTTAGACTTTTTTGTGTTTTTGCATTGAACCGAATTGAATTTTAAGATTTTAAAGATTTAAACTGTTATTTGTTGCGTCTCTTCCACACAACACTTCGGTCATCTCATCATCCTCTGATCTCACTGCTTCTCTCCTTCATATCCCTTTTTTTTTTCTTGCCTCTTGTTCATCAGGCCCATTTATTGCCTGAGATCTGCTGTCGGCCCTGCATACATCTGCATAGTAAAAGGCCGTTAATTAGCTCTGGCTGTGTGGCAATGGTCATAATGGAGTGGGCTTGGAGAGGGAGAGCTCACCTGGGCCACTTCTCCAGCCTGTACTTTCTGTTATTCTGTTTTTTGCTGTAGTGTTTATCTATTTACACAGTGGCAATGTATGACATTTCAATAATGTTTTAAAAAGGAGAAATGTCTGGTAAGAGGTGATAGCAAAACATGCTAATTTCCACCTGCCGCCCCTGGACTGACTGATTTAATAGAGTTTGATTTAACAGACCATGAATTGGTGAAAAACCAGTTTAATCATACATGTCAATTCATTATTCAAATCTCACTTAAACCAAACAAACTTCAAACCAACAGGCTATTCGCAAAACGGTTTCTTTGCCTTCATCAACAAAGGCAGCCAATTTGCGTACTTAACATCCATATATTATTAGGCAAATCTGCAAATATTTCATGACCAGAACATGTCAGAATTTAGTTTGGCAAACTGTTGAAGTGACTCTTGCCGGGGAACGATATGTTTTTGTGAAAGCAGTCGTACATTTTGGGATGATACACTCACCTCTAGAGGGCACCCTTCTTATCTGTTCTCAAAAAGACAAACCTTTGTAAAGGCGGAGTCACAAGAACGTAATGAGTTTTATTAACTCAACAAATGTTTGCATAAAATATCAGATTTTCAAAGTTAAAAGAAAAGATTTAGACAGAATGTCGGCGACAATATTGTCAGGATTCCTTGCCATGTGTCTTTAAGACACTCTTATATGTTGATTCCAGAGGTTTTAAAATTGTTTTGCTTTCCTGTGACCGGCTAGTAAAAAATATAACAAAACATGTGAAAAAACCAGGCATTTAGATAAATCTGGGAATCCTCAGTAGTAAGAGATCCACATGTGTACTTAAATTTTAAAGACTGAGCTTTTTGGACATGATTTTCAAAGATTAAGTTTAGATCCAAAGTCATGCCCAAAGAGATAAAATCCTCAACAATTTTAATTTTATCCGAATACTTTTAAATTTTCCTTGTATCGTTAAAAAAATAAATAAATAATAAAAAATAAAAAAACATGTATTTATTTAAGTGTTTTTTTTTAAATAACTAAAACATTTATTTAATGTTTTACTGGATTTTTCCAGACAATATGTGACTCAATTCAGTTCATCTGTTAACCTCAAGACCACTTCTCTTGCATTTTCCTTTGAGCAAACTGAACAGAGCCATCTGCACATGCAACAATATGTTAACGTGTGACTGTTAATGTTTGGTCTTTTTTCTTGTTAAAACCTGTGCATGCAGGACGCATTAAAGTAACTGCAAAAGGAAGACATTCATCAGTATCTGTGCTTGTCTGCACGTTTTTGTGTGGGTGTGCATTTCTGCTGTGCCCCCCACCCACTTTGCCGCTTAAATAGGCTTGCTGCTGTTTAAGCCTTTGATGTCGGGCCCCCTCAGGAGTCTGTAGCAAAGCTACAGTGCAGCAGCTTTAATAGAAGCCAACGTTTTACACACCACTCCCCTAATGCCGTCACCTTTGACCTTGAAATCTTTGACCCTGCCCATAGGAGGCCGAGGCGCAGGAGTCGCAGTGGTTCAGATGGCTGGTAATGGATCTGTCCTGGTGGGTGTGGAGCAGGTTGAGAGGCTTTACAGCATCAGCACTGATGCACAGACAGAGCAGCCCAAAGGTTGGCGGCCCAGACGGGCTTGTGCGTGTCTTCGCACGGCTTGCCCGAAGGTATGCACGATGCAAAAAAAACCCCACCACCGGCTTCCCCGGCTCCTGCATCCTCTTTAAGCGAACGCACAAACAGGTGCTCGCACAGTCAGAGGCAACAAACGGAGACAGAAGGCGCAGACTTGGCACAGCAGATTATGCCTAGAGCTATTTACATACGCTTTTAACAATATTAGGCATTTGCATTAAAAAAGAGATTTGGAATAGTTTAATTGAGCATGCGGGAGAGAGGAATAATGCATCTTTAAAGAGAGGGATTGAAGCGAACGGGCGGGTTGGTGCTGGAGGGGAGAGTGGAGCATTGAAGAAAACCCACATTCCCCGAGTGCTGGAGAGGCATGAAGAGGGAAGGAGAAATTTAAAGCAGTGTTAGCAAACAAGACGGAGATTGTGCGTTATTGTGTGGTGGGATAATGCGTCCCACACAGCTGAAAGGTTAGCGACCGCCTCCCCCCCACTCAGCTTCAGGCCACCATGACCATTTCAATATGAAAGGAGCAGTGAAAGGAGGTACTCAGCGAATGGCATCGGCCCACACTCCAGCCTGCAGGAGCCGCTCTCATTTCCAGGCGATCCCGCCACCTTCCTTCTCCTCCCTTGTTCATCAACTTTTGGACTCATCATGTGCGGCACTGTTTAGGCTCATCTTTGTTTTGTGATTACCCATCCATTAGTTGATGGTGCTGATTTCTCTGGCGTTGTTACATGGTCCAATTTTCAATGAATGCATCCCGTTTTTAATTAAACTGAGAGTTGAGACTCACCGACTCTTCTGCTGTTGGACATTGCCCTGACAATCTCCAATAATATCGAGTAATGAGTCTGAGCCACCCCACTGAGAATCTAAACTTTTCATTTGGTTCCTTGCCTGCGTAACCTAATGATGTATGCATCGCTCTATTGCTGCTCGCTTTGTAGCAGTACTGGATAAAACTCAAAAGGGATTCGGCGACCAAGCTGAAAAGCCTATTTAGACTACAAGGTATAGCGTCCTGCAAAAGGGTTTATTTACTGTTTTTTTATGTAATGTGACAGTACATCAGTAATACACAATAGTAAAGGGAACGGAAAAATATTCATAATCGCTTTTCATTTTTAATTTAATACAAGTAAATGATGAAAAGAGCAGCATACGCATGTATTCAACCCTTTTTAACTTGATGCCCCTGAATAAACTCCAATGCACCAGGCCATAAACCAGATATGGGACACAGCAAACATGTTGAACATCTAGATCTACTTCCAAAATGCTGTTTGTCCTGTACAAGATTCAATTTATGTATGTAAAATTAAGGTCTTAAAATGTCTTCAATTAATTTTAAAATGTAAGATAGCCTTAATTACATAATATAATAAAATAAATATTGTCATACTTACTCGTACTTTTTTTTCTCATGGGACTTTTCAGTCAGACGAATGTTTGTCACCCTCAAACAACATTATTGCATTTTTTGGGGTTGTGCCGGGTACCGACAACTAGCTGCTAGTATAACCTGACTAGCTCTGTTGCATCTCTCATGGGAAAGGAGTAAATTTATCTCCAGTTTGCTGGACAACATTCGTCATTGATTCACTTCTGACACCAACCAATACAGTGCTATGTTCATTGTGTGCTAAAAAGCTTGACACTACTGCTCTACAAAATATGAATTTCTGTTTTAAATCTTACCGATAAAAGGTTTTAAATTTGAATTTTAAAACTTGGAGAATTCCTGTTGTAAAACACAGGTCCTGTTTACAGAAGCGTTTTCCTTTGATTACCTGACACAAATCTACACGCTGAGGGCACAAGCGCAAAATGATGTGACTGACTTTGAATATTTTCGATTGGCATTTACATGGCCATTATTCAGATTTTTGTCTGCCCAAACTCTGTGACCAGGTAAGACAGGTGTAATGTTTGTAACAAAACATTTACATTTCACTATCCTGCCGGTTTTGTGTAAACAGGGTGTTAAAATTCCACAGTATCCCCACCGTTACCTTCCTTAAGCATGACTTTGGAAGCTTAATGGAGTTGTTGAGGATATGGGTGGAGGTAAATACAGGGCAATTCTGAAAGAAAAGCTTTTAGAGGCTGCAAATAACTTCACTGGAGCAAAGGCTCACCTTTCAGCAGAATAACAATTCTAACAGCTGCAACTGAAGAGCTTATCTCAAGGCATATTCACATTTTAGAAGGTCCCAGTCAAAGTCCAGGTCTAAATCCAATTGAGTCAGATTGCCGTTTATAGACCGACACTTTCAGGTCTGATTGAGCTTGCAAAGAGAAATGGTCAAATGTCAGTCTGTAGATGTGTGTAGCTGGTACAGACATGTCCCAAAAGGACGTTCTGCAGAGTATCGACCCAGACGGACTGAGCTCTCCTTGTTAGGACAAAATTGCAGCCTGATTTGTGACTTCATCAACACTCGCCAGATTTAATTGAGGATATGATTGTTGACTCCCTCCATACATGCTTTCGCTTGCTTGCATATCAACAGCTTTGTTCCATCGATCCGGCCTCACAAGAACAAAAGCTTAGAGGAGATGAAAAGGCATTTGACCCAGCTCTGTTGCTGGGCCTTGCTAAACAGCAGGCGATTTTTATTGACTACATTGCAGCAGCAGCACAACCACTTACCCCAAGTCTGTTGTCCAGGCATTGACATCTCTACTGTAAGACAAGTCTCAACTGGCCAGGTGACCCAGAGGAATGCTTGGATGTCAATGCAAGTGACAGCTTGTGTGTGTAACTTTGTCTCCCTGTATAAGTGTTTGCGTGTGGCTTTTAGAGGCGTGAGCATACATAGCGTGCCTGTGAATGTGCACGCACGCGTGCCTGCAACAAGAAATCGATGAACCCCGGGGTTAATAGCAAGGAGGAACTGACTCACGAGCTCTGCTAACAAACATCGGACTGTTAGCATAACCTCAGCCCACCTCTCTCCCTGTGGAAATCCACTGACATTGATTAGAAACCTCAGACTGCAGTTGAGACTGGTTTCACTAGCTTATCTCTGACTATGTAAAGCCCTCTGCCATGAGCCCATCACTCCACTGCAAGCAAATTAGGAGTTAACCCTCATAAAAATCTGAATAAACCAAGGACGTAGAGAAAGGCAGTGCGAGGTCTAGAGTGAAATTCAGTTTGAGGACGTCCTTTCAGGCATCTGGCGAGTTCAGCAGTTGTCCTCCAGTTGAGTTTAAACCTCTCTAAGACTTATGACAATGAAGTTTTCTCATGTGACTCGTCAGTCACGCCATTCCATATTAAGGAACAAAGGATTGCAATATTGTGATGGAGTTCTGTCTAAATTACATTTCTGATGATTTCCTATTTAAATATTAGGACCTTTGTGGGTTTATGTAAATTAGATAAAGACAAATGTTGGTTATATTCAGATGTGTTTGTGGTTTTCAGTGTGAACAAGATTTATCTTTAATATGCAATGCTAACTTTACTTTATGCTAACATTATGCTTTATTATGCAAAATATATGTGCTTAAAAAATCTGAATGGGTTTATTGATAAAGATTAGGAAGAAAGGAATTAGGAAGTTTTCAACACAATTATTGGGGGCGGTCATAGCAAACAAAGTATTTCAATGCCTCCCTGCAATGCATGGAAAACCCTAATAACTGCCACTTCCTTTCACCGTGATTGCGGCTTGTACTGCTGCGTGGCCCCCACAACATATGTATGAGAACATGAGGCTGGATCTATGTGTTAGTATTTAAAAAGAGCAGGAGAAATCTTGTGTTTTTTGAACAATATCAATATTTATTGTTAAGCTGTAGATAAGAGATGAGTGCGTTTTCTGGTAAACAAGTTTTCACACAGTAAACATCTGATTTTTACTTTTGCAAAATTTGCCAACCATAAATTTCTTGTGACTAAGCGGGTAAGCAGTAATTCAAAAGAGCTTATGTTAACTTTCAAACGGGATCCCTTCATAATAATGTTAGTTTATTGTGTTCCAAAAGCACAATTTTGATCGATGTAATAATTTGTGCAGCAATCCAAAATGAGCATATACCCGATCATCACTACCTGCCATTGTTTGAAAACTAAATAAATAAATAAATAAATCAGACTCAACTTAACAGACCACCTCTCTGCTCCGCTGCTGATGAAGATGTCTGGGATGTTATGTTATTTATTTTATAATTCTCCATAATACACTTATCAATATATGTGTGGCTATAGCTAATAAAGCCTGTTGCCGTGAAGCATTTTTGCGTACTCACACATCATTTTGCTGTGACGTCACTGGGACAACTCTGTCGACTTTTATCATGTTGATGTCAACTTTAAAACGATATTAGATCATGTGACCCCTATTTTCAACCTTATCACATGAAAACCAGTTCAATGTGAACAATGTTGCCACCGGGTGGTGTAATGTGTCAAAAAATGACATCCACGTAGAGTACCGTATAGAGTACCGTATAGAGTACCACATAGAGTACCATATAGAGTACCGCATAGAGTACTGTATAGAGTACCGCATAGAGTACTGTATAGAGTACCGCATAGAGTACAGTATAGAGTACCGCATAGAGTACCGTATAGAGTACCGCATAGAGTACCGTATAGAGTACCGCATAGAGTACTGTATAGAGTACCGCATAGAGTACCGTATAGAGTACCGCATAGAGCACCGTATAGAGTACCGCATAGAGTACCGTATAGAGTACCGCATAGAGTACTGTATAGAGTACCGCATAGAGTACTGTATAGAGTACCGCATAGAGTACCGTATAGAGTACCGCATAGAGTACTGTATAGAGTACCGCATAGAGCACCGTATAGAGTACCGCATAGAGTACCGTATAGAGTACCGCATAGAGTACTGTATA